>JAJMKX010000285.1:0-82854 GCA_030569435.1 Metschnikowia koreensis | reverse complement strand
GATTTCATTCATTCTTCATCTTCGGCGAAAGACCAAGAACTGGATATTGGCCATCAACAGCCGCCATTGGTAGATGAACATAGCACGTTATTAGCCGCCGATGAAAGTGCTTTTTACCGCCGCAAACTGGCCGTCGAGGCCGAGATTATTGAGCAAGAACGCGAGCTTTTAAAGGCTAATAATATTGCTGCTGGAGACGACGATGAAGACGTAGCGACGAATTTTGAAGAAGCCGTCGTCAGCCACAAAATCCACACCACCACCACGTACCTTGAGATGAAACTGCTTGCGCGGCTGTCGGTTCCGTTGATTGTCACGTTTCTCTTGCAAAACTCGTTGTCGACAGTCAGTGTTTTCAGTGTGGGCCATTTGGGTGCAGTCGAATTGGCTGCAGTGTCCATGGGCTCGATGACCGCTAATATTACCGGGTACGCCACGATCCAGGGTATTTCTACTGCCTTGGATACGCTTTGTCCACAAGCATTTGGCGCTAAAAAATACCATATGGTGGGTGATTACATGCAAAAATGTATTGCGTTGATTTTCGTGGTGATGCTTCCCATGCTCTTTGTGTGGACGTTTTTCGGCTACGAGTTGATTGTGCTCTTGCTCCCCGATAAAGCCACGGCGCGTCTTGCCGCCGACTACTTGTTTTACATTGGCCCTGGAATCCCCGCATACATTATGTTTGAATGTGGAAAGCGTTTCTTACAAGCACAAGGTGTGTATCACATTTCCACCTACGTGTTGCTCTTTGCCGCGCCCACAAATCTTGCCATGAACTTTGTGTTTGTGAAAAAATTCGGCTACTTGGGTGCACCTATCGCTGTGGCCATCAACTACTGGCTCATGTTTACCGGCTTACTTATTTCCACGATCTACTTTGTTTCAGCCGACCAAACACCGGAAAATATTCATCCTTTGAAATGCTGGAACGGCTTCAGCTTTAAAAAAGCGTTTCTGGGCTGGAGCAAGTTGATTTACTTGGCCATTCCTGGGTGGATCATGCTTGAGGCCGAATTTTTGGCGTTTGAGATCTTGACCTTGATGGCATCGTATGTGGGCACCTTGGAATTAGCCGCCCAGTCCGTTGGATCAACCATGGCTTCCTTGACTTATCAAGTGCCATTTGCCATTGGTATTGCTTCCTCCACCAGAATCGCCAACTACTTGGGTGCAGGCATGGGTGCCTCGGCCCGGGTCACCACAATTGTGGCGCTTTCATTTGGTCTTTGTATCTCAATCCTCAACTTCCTTGCGTTGTTCTTGTTCCAAACGCCAATTGCTGCCTTGTTCACCAATGATGAACGTGTCATTGAAATCATTCATCTGATTATGTGGCTCGTGGCACTCATGCAGATTTCCGATGCCATGAACGCAAATTCCGCTGGTTGTTTGAGGGGTCAAGGCCAGACCAAGATTGGTGGAATCGTTAATTTGGTGTCGTACTACTTGATTGGTATTCCGTTGTCCATCTACTTATCTTTCTACTCGCCATGGAAAGGTTCACTCCATGGTCTTTGGATCGGAACCACAGTTGCATTGACCATCATTGGGTGCGTGCAAAGTTACTACGCCTTGTTTGCTGACTTTGACCAATTATGTGAGGATGCCAGGAAACGGACCCTGGAATCGCCCATCCATTAGATTAAACAAACAAAGTCAGTTACAAAACAAACTAAAATAATTTCGAATACTCTCGCCAATAATAAATACATAGATAGATTACAGCTCGTGATTTTCTTTCTTGCGTCTTCTGCAGTATTCATGACTAATTTATAATATACACTTTTGCTCGCTAAAACGCATCCTCCATTCTGGCCTCCTTTGGCTGGGGAGCATCCATACGGGGGATTCCCGAAAGAAGCTCTCTACGGATTTCCGGTCCAATCGCATGGTGGAATCTTTGTCTAACGGTCTCCAACAAGAAGTCTCTCTGGTCGTCGGTAATATCGTTTTTGTAACGTTGGGCAAACGCCAAGAATGCTTTATGCCATACGACTGGCAACTGCTCCAACTTCTCGTCATCCCCATCAGACATCTCTCTTTGTGCCGCGTTCCTAAAACGCATGAAGTAAAACACAAGTTCGTCCAAGGTTTGGTATGGCAACGCATACTTCTTTTCGATCAAAACACGAATGAATACTGTAGATGCCGGTCTAAATTCACGTTGGACTAATTGAGCCAATGCCACTGAAGAATGCAAAACAGGAACGGAGACTTTTGCCAAAACAGATGCCACAATCGTGGCTTCTCTCACAGTACAGTGGCCGTCGACCAACGGAAGCAAAAAGCCTTTAAAAAATGCACCTGGTTTATACAACGATTTCTTGACTGCACGGTAAAGATGGTAGTCAACATCGTGGGCCTCGTTGTCCTCAATAGCGAAACGGAATTTTTCCAACAAAACATTCTCCACGAATTTTTGCGCTTGATTAGCTTGCAAGTTAGAGACGAAAAGCTTGGTAGCCTCGTATGTTGCCTGCGAACTCCATCCGGATGGGTTTGTCACGTATAACACGTCCTCCCAGTTTCTCAAAGTGGGTAAAACTTTGAACAACTTGGGGAGCTTACCATGTTTGTAAGTGGTCAAAATCGAACCAATCTTCTGGTAGGCGGCGATGACCTTGGGAGGCAAACGCACAGCGTTATCACGAGCCTCAAACCCGGCCTCAGAGCCGTTGGAGGTAGATGTTCCATTGCTCAACTCCTTTTCATGGATCTTTGCGAGAATCTTGTCGGCCAAATTTACCGAAGGGCCACCAGTTCCGAGGTATTTCTCGAAAAGCTCTTGGTCAGCAGCATCAACCTCAATCTCTTCTTCATCGAAATATTCTTCCTCTTCAAGATCAGAATATTCTTCGCTATCGGATTCATCGTCTGCAGTTGCACTCTCGACCTTGGAAAATCTAGACACACCGGTTTGTTTGGCAGCACTGCCATTTTCCTCCTCGTCGATTTCCTCCTGCTGCTCTTTGGCAAGCTGTAAAATTTTTCTCGAGGTTGCTGCATCGAGATACCCTTCCTCTTCAGTTTCCTTCGAGGTCTTTTTTTTCAGCGAGCCTCTGGGCTGTTCCCTTAGTCTTCCACCAGAAGACGTAATATCCCTGTGCAAAGGGTTGTGACGGATCTTTTCCTTGGTATCAGAAGTGGAGATTTTACCCATGATATTTAGATTCTCTTTTTTATTTTTTTTTTTTTGATTTGGTTTGGCTGGTTTGGGGGCTTGGTTTCCAGGTGTCCTTCAGCTCTTGAACAATTTCTCACTTAGGCTCATCGCGGTAACCTCAAAACATTTTGCAAGGCACAAATCAGAAACCTGCACACAGTGCTATCATCGCGCTACTTCTGCTGAGCGGAGTATTGGAGATTGACAAATATTGAGGAACTCACCAATGTTTCTCCACACAAATCCTTGAGCGGGAGGTGTCTGTAACCTTGTTTCAAATCAAATAGTTTTGTGACCAGTAAACCAATTTCCTTGGGGCTCTCGACCAGGGTCTTTGCCGCGGACGTATGTACCGTAAGCCGAAGAAACACTAGCTCACTATCAGCATTAAAAGTGCCGGAAAACACCAGATTCCAAATCGGATTAAATCCGTTTTCGGCCACCACATTTGTGGCGCCAATTCTCGAGTCGGAAGACCACTCTATAGTGCGTGCACCCACGACCTCGACTGTTACAAAGGGATTCACGAATTCGGCTGCTGGTGTTTTCGGGAGCTGTTGTGCACTGATCACCTCGATCCGAAACCGGCCGGTAATTTCCGGTTTTTTAATTGTTTTCCGTAATGTAGATTTCACTGGCGGCCGGCGTAACTCTGGTGGCTTCAAGACGTACCCGCGGCCAGGAGCAACGTCGAAAAAGGCCTCGTTAATTTGCTGGCCCAAGTCATATGTTTGCCAGTTGGTTGCCACCATTTGCACGCCGTGTTCCCAATACACAATCGGTACAAAGTTCGATGACATAAGGCGGATCTTCGAGGGGTAGACGCGCATGAAAAATTTGCGGTTGTGTTTATCAACGGCCTCGGCTTTTTCTGGGTCTCGAAGCATCGTGTTGATTGATTTTTCACTAAGCAGAAAACAGTGATTGTAGGTTTTAGACTCTGGGAGCGAAAAGTTACGGAATTTGAGGCCCTGACAATAAACACCAAGCTCGGCCAAGTCCTCAGTAATTTTGCTGCTTCCATCTTTCCGCCGGATCTTAAGTCTTTGAATTGATGCTGAATCGTTACTTTCACTGACTGAGGTTTGGGTAGTAGAGGAAGTTAAAAACCTTCCATTTTCGTCAACTGCAGGGGCAAACTCGCTGGTTTTCTTCACCTTGATAAGCACCCTGTCTTTCAAATCTATGGGACTCGGCACAGTGCTTTGTGTATCGATGGGCAGAAGCACTAAAGACGAGCCAAATACTTCTTTTAATATCTGTACCATGAGTAGCTGTGCACGGGCCAGACAGTGGACTTCAAGACTTAAAATGAGCGGGAAGTGGGTGGTGTGAAAGGCGAATTTCTTGATTGTGTTGAGTACATTTGTAAGCAGGATCCCGTGGGTGAATGTGCGTCCATGATTTACAATAGGCTCAGCACAAGGATCGGCTGAATTGTTCCACACATCGATTTCCAAACACCTGCATCCCCGCTGAAGTGCCTTGACGTAGCCATCCACTGAAGAATCACCGGCCACCTGGCGACCGGTCAAATATGTGTTATGTGAGGAAAGAATGAAGTATTCTGTCAAAGGGTGAGTAAAGTACGCCTCGCTCGTGAATTCTGCTTTGGAAGCAGAGCATAAGTCCGAGCGCAAATATGCGGCAAACGAATCAAATGACATACCGGTTTCTGCACCACAACTGGAAGCAAACTTCTTAAACACTTTGGTAATCATCTCGGCGTCGTAACTTTCCCGCTGCACGCGCAACACAAAATCCGTGAAAGTCAGCAAATCTATTGTTGTTTGTTGGTCCCCGATAAGCCGCGTCCAGATAGTGTAAAGTTCATCACGCCGAGTAAGAAGCATGACGAATTTCTTGAAGTCACCGAAATCAATCTCGTCTTTTTGTGGCGACAGCGTCACACGCAGGAACAAGTGCTGGAGCCGGCCAGGCGTCACACTGATACTTAGCCGCCGGCAATATTTGACCACCTCGGTGAATGTAAGTACCTGTTTCTGGTTTCTTTCAGGGAATTCCGCTTTGCCACTAAGAATCTGCCGCTTGACCTCATCCAAATCCTTAAGGTCCACCAAGAAATCGGCTGCGATTTTATCCTTGATTGTTTTGAACTTTCCCACTGTATACAATAATCTTTTAGCATCATGTGCCGTATCAGCTATTAGATGCAAAAGTTTGGTTTTATTTTTACGATGGTCGAAATATGCAACCAGGAGCCAGCGACGTTCGGTCTCCTTCGAAATCCCCAATTCTTCCCGATAGTGACTGGCAAGTGAGCGAGGCCAAAGACTACGGATATCGTCGACATAAAAACTGTGCACGGAGTTTTTCGTCGTTTGCTTGTACACAAAACGGAAATTTGCCAGATCCACCCAGAACCGGATTTTCTTCTTCGATTTGTGTGACACTTTGAGGAGAAGAAGACCCTCGTTTACGAAAACAGAAGGCACTTCAAATGACTCCATATGTTCTAATGTTTCAGTGAGCCCTCCATCTTTTTCTTCGCCATCTGATACCTCTGGCAGCATTTTTTGACCACCAGAAATCATTGTTTGTACATTTCCATCCTCTGATTTCGCTTGTTGCAGCGTTTTCCTAAAATTTTTCGTCAATTCCAGGCTGTTTAGTGAAAGCAGCGCTAAATGTGAGCTTGGATCCGAAATTTCGGGCGAATTCGACCGTGATTTTCGGGTATTTTCACTGGGAGTCCACAGGGCCCGCACGCACGTGGCGCCGGACAGGCCAGGGACGGGATCCATCTTTCATTTGTGGGTGTAAATGTGAAAAATAAACTTAAAAAAATTGCGTGAATTTCAGTACTTTAGAAGGTGCAGATCAATAGCTACAGCGCCTCGTGATGTTCCTGCAAATGGCTGCGGCCCAGTACTTTTTTTAATTTATTTTTTTTTTTTCGCTTGGAGCCTCGCGTGAGAGGCGTCGCGTGAGTGACGGCCCTAAAGTATTGAAAAGAAAAAAAGAACAGCCTGAGTTAGTCAGCAGAATTAAAATAGGGGTAAATGAGTTTTTCTTATTTTTTTAATTTTTTTACTTGCATATTGCGTTTCTGATTCTTGATGATAAGATTATAATGCTGATCCTTAACTATAGGAGTTTCAAACAGCGCTTCTAACTAGTGGCTGTGAAAGTATGTTAAACTCGTTTCTCCTAACTAATTTGCATTAAAAGTAAGTTGCCTCACCGCAGAGACTCAGGGCCAGAAAAGATATTGCTTATAAAGGATAGAATAACCTTGTAGATTATTGTCTCATAAAGATTCTTTTATTTGAATTTTTGAAAGGTTTTTGAGTTCACAATTGTTTTTTTTTTTTTTTTTTTAATTTTTTTTTTTCAGAAATCTATTTTTTGTGTGGGGAATACTTCATTCAAGCTGTGATTTATATAATATCGCGTCTTTACATCTCAACTTCTCAAATTTTGCACTTTTCAATTTACCCAATAGAATATAATTTTCGCAAGCTGCACAAGTCGTATCTAACCATTTGTTTTTATAGTATATTTAGAATATATTTTCCATTTTTCCATTTTTTTTTTTGGTTAGCCTATTTTTGCTTGTCATGTTTTGCAGGAAGGTCAAGGCCTATAATTCCAAAAGGAGCTTGAATTTCAATAAGTCTATTAAGGCCCGTTAAAACCAATAAGAAGAATCTCACTTCGCTTTATAGTAAAGTTAAACAAAAACAGTTTCCGAATCAAGGGTAGAAGGTCAGATTAAAATCGGAAAGAATTATGAGTAACTCTAAAAGAAGCTTATGGTTTCATCGAATTCACATCTACTCAAGACTTGAAAATGGGTTTAGCACATGATCAATCTCAGAGATTCTGCACTCAATGGAATGCATCTTAAGTATCTTTTTCGGAATCTTTTACCCATTTTTCAAAAACACTCATTTTCAGTATATATTCTGGCTCTCACCTAAAACCTTCAGTATAAAGATTCTGTCCACAATAAATCTCCAACCATAATCCTCATCAGCTTATCTTCTTCTGCAGATACAAACCAGATCTATAATTCTATTGTTTTATACACAAATTTCTCGTCTGCACTAGATTTCCAGCGCAGTGTCCAAACGCACATTCATGCCCTTGTCACGCAAAAACTGCTTCACCGTATTCACCTCATACTCACCTCTGTGGAACATTCCTGCGCCCAACGCAGCATCAATGCCACAGTCCATCTCAAAGACTTCCTGGAAATGTTCTGGTTTTCCGGCACCGGAACTGGCAATCACAGGGATCGACACGTTCTGTTTAATTTGGCGCAAAAGCTCCAAGTTATAACCATTATTAGATCCATCATAGTCAATCAGATTCAACAAAATCTCTCCGGCACCCAAATCTTCACATGCCTGACAAAGTTCCAAGGCCCCAAGCTCGTGGAATTTACGGCCACCTTGACTACTGACCTGGTAGTAGCAGTATTTCTCACCATTAGGCCCGTATTTAGCCGGGTCCCGAATCTCAATCACCGCCATCGAAGTCAGGCTTGGAGAATCCACATACACACGTTTTGGATCGACGGAAATCACCACTGCCTGGTTACCAAAACATTGGGAGATCGTCTCAATGGCAGTTTTTCCCGTTTTTTGCTTACCATTAGCATAATACGCCTCAGCAATGATCACAGCCTCTGAACCAATACTGACCTTGTCCGCACCGGACCGGAAGTATAAGTCCGCCACTTTCACAGCAGGGAACGTTTCGCCAGTAGTGGGGTCAGTCATGTCTTTAATTCCACCTCCTACAGTAAGAGGCACAAAGATATTTTCGGCGGCCTTACGCAACACTTCGAGCATTGGCAAATCGCGGATCGGCGAGTTCCGGAACGATGTGATGTTAAGAAACGTGACCTCGTCTGCTCCCTGTTGATAATAGCGAGTAGCCAATTCCACAGGCTTTCCAAGATTACGCACACTGCTTTCACCATCACCACTGGTTTCTCTAACGTTATACTGATCGCCTTTAGTCACCACCAAGTCGCCATTATCATTGGCCCTCACATCTAAACAGGCAATGATTCTGCGTGAAAGCCCGTGTTCCACAGGTACCAGAACAGCAGGAGCAACCCCCGATTTCTCGTTGTTCAAAAACGCCTTGATGGCCCGAAGTCCAGCAACCCCCGATTTCTCCGGGTGAAACTGTGTTGCAAAAAGATTCTTGTATGCAACAGAAGCCACGAATTCTTCTGACCCATATTTAGCCAAGGCAAAATCCCACCCGTTTTCCTGAGCTTGCTTCATTGTGCGGCGATCGGTTTCGTCCCGAATAAGCGCTGCGTACGAGTGCACAAAGTAGTATTTGTCTGTTTGGTTGATGCCATAAAAACTTTCCAGCAGCGATACTTTGCGGGTGCCTTCAAAAACACCAGTGACAGCACTCCAGCCAATGTGAGGCACGGATTTCACATTTCCAGAAGCAGTAAATTGCGGGTCGTTTTTGTTAAATTTTTTCAAATCCCAGTCAAGAAACAGGAGACCCTGTGTACCCAAACTTTCTTCGGAGGATGCAAAAAATGCCTGGAGACCCACGCAAATACCCATGATTCGACGGCCGCTTTCCACATATTTACGGATTGGCTCTGCGAATTGGCGCTCAGAAAGCTGTTTCACAAAATGGCCATAGTTGCCCACGCCGGGGAAAATCAACTGGGTGATTTCATTATCGTATTTTGCAAAGTCGGCTGCGTTTCGGATAAATACGATCTCGTAGTTGCCCACGTGCTTGATGGCATTGGTGAGCGATTGTAAATTTCCACTTTCCACGTCAATGATGTGAACGTACTGAGACATCTTTGAAATTTCCTTTCCTTATGTATTTTATGGACTTTTGTCAAGAAATAACGTGGTCCAACGATGTCTTAATAAACGTCTGGGGCCAGACTTTTTTCGCAGCGTGCACTCTCTTTATCGTCGCCGCGATATGACTCAAGTGGGTGTGCACCGAGCGATCCCGTGAGTATATGCACGCCGGTTCCATCTCTACTGTGCACATGTCTGAGTAATAATTACTTGATTGGTCGATCGTAATATCGTTATAATCAACAATACAGCGATAATCCTCTATTTGCGGCCTTGAAAATTGGTGAATTTAATTTACACTCGTTTAATAAAGAAGTTTTGAATTTATTGCAGTCTATAAGCGGCTCAGAAATCATGCAAGGGAGCCAGCCCTTGCAAAGAGATTATGGCTTCGTGGCCCTAATGTAGAAATAGAAATGTAAATCGTTATCCGTCGCCTGTTCCAATTTGCGCACGGTCTCCGTAAAATCCTCAAAATGGGTGATTTCACTCAGCAGCTCGTGAAGGGCCATGGCATTGTGCTTGATAAGAAAACTATTCATTTGATTTTGAGAAGTTAAAAGAGCACTGGTAAAGCATACGTTTCCAGCACCGAAAACATTGCCCAAACTGTTGACAATTCCTTTTACTGAATCAAAGATATACTTTTTCAGCCAAGCGGCACGCTGTTTGTTGGGCTTTGTCCCATTTGTCTTATCTGCAATCGGCCCAAAATCATCAATACTGGAAATCACCATGGGAAGTTCAAGCACACCACCCAGTTTCAAAAGCCGATAAAATTCCCGGATCATCTTATCGTGGTTTGTGGGCAAGATCTGGGACCGGAAATCCCGACACTGGATCACGTGGAAAGTTTCCGAGCGGATCGTAGATAACGAATGAGCATAGTACTCAAAATTGATTGGTTTCACCTGAAGTTTTCCTGGGTACAATTTCTTGGCGTGATTGCGTTGAATATCCACCAATTCTCTGGTACTCATTTTTTCGTAAGTGTTGAAATCCCGCAAGTTTAAGCGCGAGAAATGGTCATCATATAAAACTTTATCGTCCTCACAAAGGGTACATGGAGATGAAGGTGAAGGGTGCAGCGGAACTTCTCCGTTTTCGTCCTTAAACTGCACGTTTTCATTGAGCAAACTGGCCTCAAAAACACGCACAAAGGGTACTGTGACCGCTAGATACCATGAATACGACATGCTCAATGTTCCATTAAATACAAGCACTTTCAACGACTCCAGTTTGGCCAATTGAAGATTGAGATTATGGAGATCGAAAAGGTGTTTGGTGATGCGGGCCTCAATTAGGAAATTGTTGTTGAGCTTCATCAAGATCTGGATGGCGTATTTCTCCAAGAGAATGAAATCCACCGAAGTTTTGCTAATAGTTTTGAGGAGAAGGTCTACGCGAGGAGACACAGTCAGAATGTCGCCTTCGTAATTCTCGGCTTTAAGCGCATATAACGCATCAGCAACTTCCGCAAACACGCGTTTGATCTCGTAGTCCTTTTTCTGGAATTCTGTCAATGATGGCACCTGTCTAGCAGGACATTCGGGAAGGGTAAGAATGTAGCGCACATACTGGATGAAATTTCCTTGAATTAATTGTTCACACGCGAGTTTGCGGTAACCCGAGTTCGTGGTGAGTTGCCGTTTTAAAGCTGTACGCATATAACTGCGGCACTTGAGCAATTCATGGCTTAACAAATCCTCGATACGCAGCCGGTCGGCCCGATCACGTGCCAGAAGCGTATTCCAATGGCTTCTTAATCCAATATTACGTCTTGTCAAAAATTTGATCAACAGTTGTTCCCGAACTGCGGCAAAATTGATTGGATCATTTACACGGTAATCGGAAATCACACTTAGAAACCCTTCAAACCGCTGCAACGCGAATGTCGGATTTAAGAACGTGCGGCGTATCGCTGCCTCGCTATTGAAAATGGAGGTATCGGTAAACGGCACGTATTCTGGAATTGGCACCTCGCTTATAGAATTAGAAGTGTCGGGTGCAAACGCTTGCGAGACGCTTTGTGAAAGTTTCGAGGGAGTAAAACTCAGAACAACGCCTCCAATACTTGAGTGCCGGGACGTTTCCGATGCCACACTGGGCCTTCTACTGCTGAGAGATGGGAAAATCAGCTGGCTGCTTTCACTGCGCCGCCGATGGCTGCTTTTTCTCAGAAAAACCGGCATGATTTTATCGGTTTCCGACCCCTTGCGCTTGGTTTCGGTACTGGACCGAGACGATTCTTCTGGCAAAGAGCCGGAGGCAACAGAGGCCGTATCTGAATTTCGAGATACCAGTGGTTTTATTTGGCTCGAGCTTCGTGGGGATTTCTTCTTGTTTTTTTGTTTCATTTTCTGCTGCTGCTGGTACAGCATAGAGGGTACTATGAAGAAACTCATGGTTATGGCGATCGATTTGTGTGGAAAGACGTGAAAAAAAAAAAAAAAATCAAGTGGGGTGGTTGCAGGATCGATAAGTAGTGGCGCTTTTTGTTAATGATAAGATACGGGTCGGGTTGGATAATTGGTGCTTCTTTACGCTATATTCTTAATTGTCACGTGAGCCTCTGATGTCAGATTTTAGAAAAGGCGATAATCAAAAACCTCCTTTCAACGTTTTTCCCCCTTCTTTACGCTGATCTCAAAGCATTATTCAGATTCGAGATTTCGGGACCACTTTATGGGAACCCGGTTTGGCTGGCGTGCGTACTGCGTGCGTTCGTGCGATGCATGGTGCGGAATTTGGCGTGGGAAAATCATTATGAAAAAAAGCCTCAGTAGTAGAGCCGCCGCACGCCATGAGGTGTGCATTGAGATACCGGAGGTTTTGTGTTGGCCACTGTTGGGTATGGGCTCGTCTATGTGCACACAAATGAGAGCCGCATAGTATGTGGCGTGACGGTGAATAAAGTCCGCCTTTTCATAACCGTCTTTTCCCCTTCAAAAAAAGGAGATAATTGGATTATTCATCGAGTGATTTTGTTCTCCTGTGTTAAAAATTTTTAATTCATCAGGCGAAACTCTAGAACCTGAAAGGAGACAATTCAAACTTTTTGTGTCGAAGTTTACTCGAATAAAGAATTCACGTGTTTGTTCGAGAAATGACGATTTTCTGGCTTTCCCGATGCGACTTTTTGTTTTGGAGTCTGGCACCTAAGAAAATTTTCGGCCTCAGATGCCGTTTCCAGAAATTGGGGAACAACTATTGTGACGGGAAACGTGCGGCTGCTTCAAGAATGCTTAGTTTTTTTTCTTTTCCTTTTTCAACTTGGGGCGATTAAAATTTCGTCGATCAGTAGAGCCTTTCATGAAGATTCATGAGCTTCAAACTTTCGTATTTGCCATGCCCCAGAACACTTAAATCTTTGCTCAATGCACCTACTAAATCGAAAAGTCTCGTCTAAATCATGAGTGTACATACGGTGAATGCAAACAATGTGAAAACAGAAGTCCTTTTTTTCATCTAGAAATGAACAAAGAAAATTTTGACGACACGGGAAAACTTTCTCTGCTTATTGGGCTTCTTTATCACGTTTGCAGCCGCGAACCAAACTTGAATTGTGAGACCAAATGTGAAGGAATACTCCTTAATGTCCCAGTTTATAAAAGCAAATTTTGAGTCACATTTTCCAGCATTTTTATCCGGAAGGTCGAAAAGAAGGGGCTTGAGAAAATCAAAAGGCTTTTTTCGTGATTAGAATAAAAGGTGTAAGTCCTCCAACAGAGCCGTATGTTCATTAAGGAGGGGTAATGTTAGTGCAATTTTATATGTTCACTGAAATGGAGCTCTTTCGTGCTTTTTACCTGAGGTTTTTCAAAACTTTACCATCAAGACTACATTTTTTCCTTCTTTTTTTTTTTAGTGCTTTGGCAGTGCATCAAGATAAGTTGAAGCTTGACTTATTACGCAATATAAATCACCAGCCATCAAATTGGTTAGAGAACTCAAACATCAGAGTCCCAAACATGGAGTAAAAAATTTATGAGAGTATTTCAAAAATTTGCTATCATTATTCATAGACAGTATATTTAAAGTTTGTCCTATAACTGTATTATGTTTGATGAATCACACGTTAATCGGAGACCCAGATTGTTCATGCGCGATAAGAAATTGTCGGCGATGTTTATCCGTCGGTCCGTGTACCAATTGCAGGCAACAGCGTGCGCCGACAAATCTTCCATCAAAGATTTTTTGAGCGTTCCTAATAATTTTCTATAAATTTCTCTTTCTGCTTTTTTCTTTTACGAATTTTCTCTTTTCTTCGCTTTGTTAATTTTTCAAAAAATTAATTTCAACATCTCTTAAGTTTAGGGCAATTATTGAATCGTGGAGCTAAAGTCATCTCGAGAAACTTTGAAATCATGTGTAGAGCAGCAACTTGTGGAGTTTGTCAAAACCAATCCTGGATGGGATGTGGTGCCCATGTAAGCAGTGTCATGGATGCTATTGCTAAAAGCGACTGGTGTACTTGCAAGCCTGCCGACGGAAGCTCTAGTGGTATTTATCCTCCTCAAGCTGGAGGAGGAGCTGCTTGTTCTTTACAATGATAATTTTGTATTGACCCTTTAAGAATCTATAGTTCAGATTTACGTTATGCTATCTTTAATCTACAGTTAAATTAAGGTGTCACCAGATCCAGAGTATTGTAGAATAGGCGTTGTATTTCCCAGAAGGTGGTGTTTTTACATCCTTCAAGCGCCCCATCTGTGAGAATTTGAGGAACTTTTCCCCCGTCTTTGAAATGACCTGAAGGCTGATTATCATATCGCAACAGTATGATAAATGGTGGGTGTGTGACTTCAAGTCTTTCGCCCGTTTTGTTCACCATAAGTCATGTGAATAAATGGCAAATTTGTACCTCATTTTCTCTTAAAGAATTACTCCTTTCTGGCCATGGCCCGCTCGTCGGGCATCGCTGTTCATGCACCGTTCATTTTCTTCCACCAATCACAGGGCAGCGTTCCTGTACCAATTTAATTTGATCGCCCAACTTTCTAGAGCATGCGCGCGACATTATGCACGCCAACCAAGAGGGGAATGAAGATGCGGCACTTGAGACGTGAATTGAAAGTGTTCTTGAATTTAAGAATATAACTTTTGTTTGTTTATCTTTATTCTTCTAATTTCTGTGAACCTTGGTTTTTATTTTATTATTCTTGATGTCTCTTTTTTCCTGAAGTTTGTACGGTGGATGATTGAAGAATTCTCGCGTTAAAAAAAGTGCGGTTCTTCGCCTCAATTATTATTTCCCAATTGTCACTGACATCTAGATTATAATGGCGAATTACGCTAATGCTTGTACTGCACTGCGCATTTGGTTTTTAAGAAAAGGGTCCGTTACAGATACATATTTTCACTACGGGTTTATACCTCTTAACACATGATTCCTTCTTATCTCTATTAGATTCTAATCACCACCCGAAAAAGAGTCTCACTTTTTCTTCTTGATGAAAGATGTGGTCTTTCCCTGAGGTGCAAGCTTTCTGCCCTTAAATGGCTGAGGTGCATCAGTATCCGGCTTATTGAAAGGCTCAAACGATCTCTTTTTGCGGCGAATCTTGGGCTCGTCACTCGTAAGCATTTTCGTTTCCGCGGCCGAGTAATCAAATGCGGGCTCGTCCTCCACTGGTCTCTTTTTGTTCAGAGGCTTGCGGTTCTTCTTGGGCAACAAAGTGACAATTTCCTCCTTAGGTTCCGGTGCTGCTTCCAATTCTTCTTCCATTGAAGATGCATCTGCAGTATTGTCATTTGCTGTAGATTTAGAAATGGGTTGTGTTTCAGAAGCGGTAAACTGAGCCACTTCTGGTTTGATTGGCGTAAATGAAATACTGCGCACTGTTTCGAGTCTTTGTTTAATTTCAGAAATGTCCACAATTGTAGGCACAGAATCGTCTTCCGGCACATGCACAGAAAAGCCATTGTCCTGCAAAAAACCAGGCAAAAGACGAGACTCGTCGGCAATCAAAAGATCCGAGCCATGGCCATAAAGCAGGCCAGCCTTTTCCACAATAAGAGCGTACAACTCAGCCATTTCAGCCACCAGCAGTGGGGTTGCCTTGAATTCCTCTTTCTGGTCCAAAACGTGGTTATGTGCCGAGTTTTTAGACGCTTCATCCATGGCACTGAAACACTGTTGCACCAATGTAGTCAACAGATCGAGGTGTTCCCTAAGAATTTTGGAGAAACTGGTGAAGCAGTTGGTGATGTCCTGCTTTGTGATTGGCTCACTCAAAACGCATACTCTCTGCAACACATTTGCAGGCATAATGTAACGAGGGGATTCGTCCAAATCTCTGGCCAAAGCATCTCTCCACTTGAAAAGCTCGTAAACCAAGTTGTGTTTGGCTGCAGGGATATTGTACTGTGTGATGAAGTTGTCTGCCGAAGAAATATCGTTGTTGAACATGCCGCTATTATAAGCAGTGGGAGGACGGAATTTTACATACTCAAACCGTTTCAGGGCCACTTTACGCGAGTTCTCAAGCACCTCCGTAAGTTTACCTGGGTCTGCAACAAGAAGCTTGTTTCGGAGCTGGTCATAAATGTTGAGCAAAAAGTGAGTATCAGCTCTTGCATAATCCATCATCACCGATGGAAGAGGACGGACTCTCCAATCAGCAAGCTGATATTTCTTCGAGGTTTTGAACTTGGCAAATGTTTCAAGCAAATATGCAAGCGAGAATTTGGGGAATCCAAGGGCCTTAGATGCAAAGTATGTGTCAAATAACGAAACCACATAAAGCCCCAAGTCTCTCTGTAGCCAGATAATATCCATGTTAGCACCATGGAAGATTTTGACGATTTGCGGATTAGCAAGAATGACATTTAGGCGTTGAAGGTCGTCACGCAATGCAAGCGTATCGACGATCCAGTCCTGTGTTCTGGACGAAATCTGCATCAAACACGTGATTCCGTAGTAAGAGTGCAAGTCATGATGCTCCAAATCGACGGCAATTTCCGAGGTCTGGAGTAATTCCGCCACCATTGAGTCAAGAGATTCTACGGTGTCCACCCAAATAGCCAGTGTAGAGTTCCAGTCTGTTGAAGGCTTCTCCTCGGTTTTATCCATGATTGAAGCTGGGTATGAAGAACCCATAATTTCTTCATGATATGGCTGTACATAATGTATAGGGGCGGCGCCGTCATCAACAATTTGCAAGCACTGGGCTAACGGCGTGAGGGCATGTGGCTTTTCTGTGATTTTGGGGCGGAACGGATGGCTGTCAGAATTATCCACCGGCACTTTGAAATGAACCTGTGGTTTTTCGGTCACGGTCGCAGTAAGCGGCGCATCCGACAGGTCGTTCAACGACAAATAGTCGTGCTTTTGAGTGGGTGCCTTGATAGCATCAATGGCCAAATCGGCTTTTTCGAAAAACACATCAAGGGCATCGGCGACTTTTTTCCACAGCCCATCACTGGTGGCTGCCGTTTCTCCATACTCCAAAATGGCAGAGTTGCCCGAACTTGGCTCTGCAGATGCAAGAAGTTTGTTTGCAAGGGCCAAGAGCCGCTGGCCCGATACCTCAAACTGACTGCCTAAACTGGAATCCACCGAACTATGGAATTTGATATCTTTTGCTGCTACTGCAGATGCGGCTCTAATTGTAGCCACTGCTTTTGGAAGCACGTGCTCATAAGGATCACTGGGCATTGTAGAAATTATAGAGAAAATTGTTGTTGTTTTTTCTTTTCTCTCTATTTTAGAGTGTTTGTCCTGATTTGCAGAATGCTCACCCAAATTCAAAACGAGCCTTTTAGTGATGAGCCTGCGTTAACTCAAGCTCGCTTTTTGGCCTTGAGATGTCTGCAGTGCCGAGTGCGCTGCTGTGCACAGTGGGGCCCGGAAAAATCATACTGTATTTACGCCTGGTCAAAAAAAAAAAAAAAAAAAAAAAAAAAAAGCGGGCTTACATACAAGCTCATCTCTTCGCACCGGGGTCCCATTAACCACCAGTAGCAGTTTTTCATCTTTCTTTGCCTATTCAAGAAACACAAAAAACACCAATTTCTTCCACTACCCCAAATCTTAATAGCATATTCCCATAATGAGTCATACGTGTGTGAGCTGTGCCCTCGAGTTTTCCGATGTGCCTACACAAAGAAGCCACATGAAACTGGACTGGCACAGGTACAATTTAAAGCGTAGAGTGGCGCAACTACCCCCAATCAGCGAGCCAGTTTTCCAGGAGAAAATTGCGCTGTTGGCCCAAGAGGAGGAGCAGCCAGCTGAGGCCAAACTTTCCCGCAAACAAGTGACGAAAAAGGACTTGAAACGCCAGCAGAAAGAAGCTTTACAGGCACAAAGACGGGAACTTCTTGCGGCCCGAGAAAAACTTCAGCAACAGTTCAATAAGCTCAATGTGAACGAGGCTAAAAGTGGAGAAACTGAAAGTTCTGAAACTCCTGAGGAAGTTTCTGTTGAGGAAAAGAAAGAGGAATCTACCTCTGCTACAGAGACTGAAAAGAGTCAGGAAGAGCAGTTATTGGCAGAAAAACTCGCCAATCGTGTGCATATTCCGGTCACCACATGTCTTTTCTGTCCAGCCAAGAAAAACCTGAACTTTGCCACTTTGGAAGAAAACTTGGACCATATGTTTAAGGCCCACGGTCTCTACATTCCAGAAAGAAAGTACTTGGTCGATGCCGAGGGCTTGATTTCCTATTTGGGCGAGAAAATCGGCTTGGGTAATGTTTGTCTTGTGTGCTCTTATCAGGGTAGAAACATTGAGGCTGTGCGTGAACACATGTGCTCGAAGCGCCACATGAAAATCCCCTATGAGGCAGAACAAGAGAAATTAGAAATTGGAGAGTTCTACGATTTCACCTCGACTTACGGAGACGTAGCTCCAGCCGATTCTACTGGTGATGACAATGAAGACTGGGAGGATGTTTCTGATGGAGAAGGTGCTGGGGATGATGACGACGACGATGCCGACTATGACGACGATGCAATTCCCGAAGACCCCATCATCGATATGGGGACCGAGCTTATTTTGCCCTCCGGTGCTGTGGTGGGCCATCGGTCAATGGCCAAGTACTATAAACAAAACTTCCCTCCAGAAAGAGTGTTGTCCGAGGGTCAAGGTACAGTTATTGCCGCAGAAACAAGACATTTTGCCAACCCTGTGCTGAGAGAACAGCTTGCCATTGCCAAGCGTGCTTGGGGCCACCAGAAAAAGAGAGAGGATACAAACGACAGACGTGCACAGAAGTTCATCAACAACCAGCCACATTTCAGAGACCCTCTTTTGCAGTAGAGAGATTTGTGGTCATTTCTTATGTTATTTTTTTTCTCCGGTTTACTTCTCGTCATTCTCTCCTTTAGGCGCTAGGTTTATAGATAATGTCATGTGTTGAAATGCAAGTGAAAATTGAGGTGAGAGTGACGGAACATGGTAATGTTATCCAAGTGGCTGGTTGTAGTATACGAAATTAAGGTGGCTGCTTTTGCCAAAATAGACTTAAAGAGGTAATTGAAATTTATGTTAATCTTGCGCTGCTTTTGAGCTTTCATACTTTTCGATGCTCTGAATCATTTCTCAAGTTCATGCTTTTTCCGAGATCTTCGTTTTAATTCATACTCAAATATTTTGTTAGCTCGAATTAGAACGGTATGGTCGAAAGATCTAAAAGGATAATAAAGAAATTATTGGAAGTCCCCTATCTATATCCTAACAAATATGTTGGCAATTGACAATTTTTTAGTGCGAAGAATATGTTTACAAATTATACATTTTTAAATTCAAGTAAAAAAAAAAAAATTCAATCCTTTAACCCGAAATCTTTTAAATTTTTAAATATATTGATTTTTTATATCACTTAAACTGATCAAAAAAAAAAAAAAAAAGAAGTAGAAAAAAAGGCAAGAGGCTGTTCTTGGAAAGAGAAGGATCACGTGATACAGAAAGCGAATATAAGCTGCAAAATCTAATTCTGTGCAAACACAAACACAAACAATACGTACCAACCTGTTCACCAATATTTTGTAAATTCTACTTCGCTACTAATATATTTGCAATTAAAGTTCAAATTTTTCTCAAAACCTAAGCATGAATAACTCGGGCACATACACTGGAAATCAAGTTTCCAAAGGCGACATTGTTGATTCTTTAGCTAAAAGACTTCAAGAAGTGCAATTGAAGTACGAACACGATGATCAAGCAGAAATGATGAGGCAGATGCCACCAGATAAACTTTATGAGTTTTTAGAAGAGATTGAGGCTGATCTTTTGCTTCTCACACAAAAGCTAGACTCGATTTGGGAGAGCTATGGTGTTAGATACAAGCAGTCGTCAATTTAGGTTCATTCCAAATAAGGAAGATTAAATTGATCAAATAAAAATAAAGACTCAGATATTCAATACACTGTTTTCAACAAATATGCTCTGTGCTACATTTGGCTTATCGAAAGAGATTCTCTTCAATAATCTTGCGCAATTTATACTTAAATCTGAAGCGTCATCCCCAACAATTAGGATCAGGTTACACAGGATAGTTTATATAAGAAGAAAATTAGAGCAAATTGTTTTGAGTAAAAGCTAAAGCTCCCCTTCGAATGTGGGGAGAGTGATTAAATGCTACTTTCAAGCCATAATTCAATGAAAGGAAATGATAAATTTTTTATTCTGATACAAAAACTGAGGTTAAACGAATAAACATATGAGCATGAATTGCCAGATCTTACAATAAATTTCTTAGAAGAAACCTAACTGAGAATAAACTTGAAGCACTTGAAATCGAAAAGAGGAGGTGTTGTGAATGTGATCTCTTATAAAACGGCAATAAACAATTGTATTATGGCGGGAAAGCCAAATTCAGGAAAATAAAGGTCCGTATCAAAAAGGGAGATATTCCAGTATGAAAAGAAAAAGAAAAACTTTTATTTGTGTAGAAAATTGCGTTTTGACCAGAATTGACTAATTTAGTCGATGGTACCCTGATATACTTTTGATTGTACTGCACCAACAAGCATAACTTCCTCGTAAATCAAAAGGGCGACCGTTGTTGCGATCAGTGGTGGAGTTAGATGCACAACCACATCACAGTGTAACACGTGTATCATTACAATGTATTCGGAATTAAGGTCTTTTGTTTTGATTATTTAAAATTGAACATTATTGGCTATCCAGCTTTTAATTCCGAAAGAAAGAATCGAACAAAGTATGATAGAAACGCAAAAACGGGACTTCGAAGAATGGGTGTAGATCATATACAGGCTCGGTCACGGGTACACCTGCCCAGCCTCAGCAGTACAATATTTCGCCAGAACAACAGCATGTCTGAGACTACAAGACCTTGATTTCTCGAAAATGTTAGGAAAACAATTACGCCTCAGAGAGATTTGAGAAAAAGAAAACTCCAAAAAAGAAATCTTGGCCGAAAAAGTAAACAAGTGTCCTCGATCAAATGCGATTTGATCCTATCCTGCACAAATGACGGTTTGTTGTGCTTTTTCACGCACTCTCACTGTTAGCAACTTGATTCAACGGTGCACTACAAGCGAAAAAAAAAAAAAAAAAAAAAAAAAAAAAAAATTAAAGAAATCGGAAGCACATGGCTACAGCTGTTGCCAATGCAAAAGAAAAAACGGTTGTTTTTGCCTCCTGAGCTTCAGATGGCGCAAGGCCCCACGCTCGTGGCCGTAGTTCAACAATGTTTAAGTGAAAAAAACCCCACGCCCAGACTCCAGATCGGGGTTGCCCGTGGTGTGGTTGGTGATGGTAGTACTGGTAGCACTGGTAGTACCGGTGCACCACAAAAAATTTACCACATTCTGATTCTGGAAATCGACCGTCTGTATGCTGTCAGGCCCTACGAAACCACCGAGGAGCGGATTTGGCGCCAGAAGAAAGCCGGCCGTACTTATAGTACACGTGTGCTTTCTCGTCTCCGAACACTTCTAGCCACTGTGGATGAACTAGAGACGGAACTACGGCATCATTTAGCCGCTCATTCCAAAACACTTGAGGCGATTAAATTTACTCGCCACCGGATACGAAGGGCCGCAGGACGTACCTTACGCAGGGCTCGCCATATAGACAAGGCAATTAAAAAGGGACCTTTGATCTGGCACGCTTCTAGTGACGGGATCAGTGTAGACCAGAAACTGGCTTCTCAATTGAAAGTTTCGGTGGCTAAGCTTAACATGCGGGCTGCAAAAATCGCCCATTCGGTGGAAAAACATAACCGGCTAGTGGCCCGTCACTCGCAATTGACTGCGCAATTATGGACCCCAGAATTTAGAGATCAACATGCACAAATCTCGCTGTTGTGGCTGGAAATCCACCAAGATATACTTGCATACGATGTCACGGACGAGGTGGAGCTCGGTAAATTGGTACTACGAGTGCTAGAAGCAGAACCGCTAGACCCCACTGAGTATGAACGCATGTGCGATTCTACTGATGAAGAGATCGCTGACTCGCAGCTGGATTCCGAAGCAGCTACCGAAACTGAAATCTTGCCTCAGAAAACCGCTGAACTCCCTACCGTAAGTACACTAGCTACTACTACTGCTGCTGCTGCCACAGGTGGTACCACTACATCTCCAGATTTTAAAGAAACCACTATCAAAACAGAAGCGCCAATAAGTGATATTGATACTGCCGATAACACTTTAGCTGAGGACAACGAGCGTGCATCTACACCAACTCCCACATACAGACCTCATCAATATTTGGCTTTCCTGAGTTTCGACACTACTCCTCTGCCTAATACAACCCAGAATTTAAACTCAACACCAGTAAGAACCCCAAATTCTTCATCAGTCACGAAAGCTCATGTTAGTGAAGAAGCTGCCAGACTTAAAGAATCGATCATGGAAGCCCGCCGTCAACGACTTGCTCGTGAACTGGCCTCTAGCACAACTAATTATCATGCCTATAGTAACAACACCCAGGTTTCGCCCGAAAGGTACAGAAAGTATCAGTGCGATTATTGTGATTCTGAATTCCGTCATTCGAAATACTTCAGGCGACACCTCCTCACACACCGAAAACCCTTTGCGTGCAGCTTTCCGGAGTGTGATAAGCTGTATACAAGAAAAGATAATTTGGAGCGGCACGTTGCGAACATACACAAGAAGAGAAGCAAGCACTAATCTTTGCATGACCATTCTACTTCTGGCTCATCTCACACATTTTTTTTTTAATCGTGCCTCACATAACAATTATTGCATTTACGAATTGACGGATAGCTGCATACTCACTCATCTCCGGGATTCTGACTAACCAATTGAGTGGTACAATTCGCTTTTATTTATTGATTTTTTTTTTTTTTTTTGGAGAATCGAGACCAACAAAGAATAACGGAATTCGTTTAGCTTGCGAATTTATCATTCCTTCTACATTGCATCACTGTACGGAGCAAACACTTTTCTACAGATTGAGCTTGCATATACCTCCTGGGCTATCAAATCACACCCGCTTGTTCATTAGAACGACGACTCAATTAATACATTAATTCAAAAAAAAATTGCTGCTTACGCAACTTTCACCCTAGGGCTTAACAATATATACCCTGCTTTCATAAGGCGACAAAATGGCGTGCTTTAAATTCTGTTGATTAGTAAGCACCAACTCAAGCTCATCGTTTACCAATGGCACAAACGGCACTTCATACATGGTAAAATTCAACACCACATACGCACGGCTGTCATTCATCCTTTTGACATAACTAAACACTTTTGGGTTATCAAAGTCCAATATTTCGAGCGACCCGTAGATGAAAAGTTCACGGTGAGTTTTGCGCATTTTTAACGCCTGTTTATAGAATGTGAGCAACGAGTTTGGATCGTGGGCCTGGGCAGCTGCATTAATTTCCTTGTAATTTTCATTCACTCGCATCCACGGAACTCCAGTTGTAAACCCACCATTTGCCGAAGCGTCCCACTGTACAGGTGTACGTGAATGGTCACGCGCAAGCAAACTAATGTCTTTCATGATTATTTCAAGGTTCATGTATCCGTGGATCTCAGTATACTGGTTGTAGAAGTTGAGGGTACTGATATCCAAATACTCGCTGATACCCCAGTGTCGCGGCATGTTGGTCATGCCAAACTCTTGGCCCTGATAGATGAACAAAGTGCCAGTCAACGAAACAAGCATTGTGGCCAACATCTTGCCACTTTTGAACCGGAACTCCGGACTATCGTTGCCAAACCGGGATATGGCACGTGCCTGATCATGATTTTCAAGAAAACAGGTGGCCCATGCATCCGTTCCCTCAGCAAACAAACTCATATTCTGTACTTTTTTTTTCATATCGCAAAGTGTCCATCCTTTGAAAACATACCGGTCAAGAGGATCCACGCCAAGATCCACTACGTCAAACAAAAACATCATGTTCATTTCCTTTTCCTTTGCACAAACGTACTTCAACGCGTTTGCTCGTGTGGAGTAGCCCACCTCGCCAATAGTCAATGCATTATATTTCGAAAAAACCTTCTTTTGCATTTCCTTATGGAATTCGTGGATACGTGGCCCACTTTCGTGGAATTGTCTGCACGGCTGCCATTTTTGGTCAGGAAACACAACTGGCGCATCTTCAAAAGTCTGTACTTTCGAATACATTCCCGCCGTATCAAGCCGAAACCCATCTATCCCTTTCTCAAGCCAAAATAAGATTGCTGTCTCATAAATCGCATCACGTGTCTCCTGATTTTCCCAGTTGAGGTCTGCCTGAGTCTTAGCAAACAAATGGAAATAGTACTCGTTTGTGAGTTCGTCGTAATGCCATGCAGATTCGAAGAAATAAGTGTTCCAATTATTGGGTGGGTGTCGATTACCTTGCTCATCATATCGTGGAGGTTTCCAGATATACCAATCGCGTTTAGGGTTGGTTTTTGACGACCTCAGTTCCTGAAACCACTTGTGTTCAGAGGAAGTGTGATTAATCACCAAGTCCAAAATCAATTTCATGTCTCGGGCATGTACTTCTGCAATCAATTGCTCCATATCATCCATTGTGCCATATTTAGCATAAACTTTCTGGTAATCAGAAACATCGTACCCCATGTCATGTTGTGGCGAGTCATAGATGGGCGAGACCCACACCACATCCACGCCCAAATCCTTCAAATAATCAAGGGTTGATATAATCCCTGGAATATCGCCTACACCATCACCATTAGAGTCTTTATAAGAAGCAGGCCATATCTGATAAATTGTGGCATCTTTCCACCAAATCCGGCCCTGTGACATAAGAAGAATAGCCTGGGAATTAGAAGGTGAACAGTTAGCAAAGTTAGTAACTTTTGAGATCGAACATCGAACATGTGAGCCACAGGCTCTTCTAAATGGGTGAAACATCTTCTCAATATCGTCTATGCGCTTGGCGGCTTTAAAAGAGAATCCATAATTTCCTTTGTTTGATTGTAATAAAAGCAAAGTTATTTTCCTCTGAACATTTCGCTGTTTGTAACTTCAGGATGCAAATCTTTCCCGGCAATCTTTCCAGTACTCCCTCAATTGTCAAGACCGAATACTGAATACTTTCTTACTTCTTCAAAAATAGATTGGAAAGTCAAATTTTGCCCCCGAATCTTTCCGCAATCGTTGAGATTCCCTCTGTTTCCATAACAATAGATCGGAAAAGTTACTCATGTGAAGGTCTGTCTTTCACCGGAAATTTACATGAAAATTCTTTCCACTACAAAGGTACGAGCAAACCTATCTTTCCTTAATAATAACAAGGATAGTAACCACTTTTGTCTTTTCATAAAGCCTGAAAATGAGCAATACCTACTGTGTACATTGACGCCAAGAAAACTTTCTGGTCCAGAATTGGTTTGAAACGTGGTTTGCAAATTAGCCATTGTTATGGTTAGAAGTATTTGTCAATGTCGAGACAATTATTTGCTGTTCCTGCCATTATTAAGGGGGGTTGATTTTTCTTGAAAAAAAAAAAATTCAAGAAAATAAAATAAAAATACCTTTGATCTATGTGTCTATTAATAATTGAGGGGTCTCATTATCCAGAACAATGTTTCTCAATTGCGTTTAATACCGCGCTCATCTTGCAAGAATTCCGAAACAATAGACTAATATTTCAGGGCTCGGAATTTAGGGGAATTCTACCCATTTTTCCACTAACTGAGTTAATAATGGTTCAGTGAGACTTTCCTTGGGGGTTTTATGATCAGAAGGAGAAAATTAAGAACACTCAGAATATTGCGACGAAATTGCATCAAGAACACACTATTTATAAAACTGCCATAATAGCAATTCGATGATTTCAGAAATTCATAGTGTGGATGCGATTCAGGCTTATGTGTTTGAAGTTCTATGAAAGCAAAGAATTTGAAATAAAGAATAAAATTACGTAAGAAAATTTGAGTATAGTTTCATTACTTGTTTGGCCGTTTTATAAAATGTTTGCGGGCGAAGTCGCGGGGAACGCTGGTTATATAGACGCAAAAAATATTTGTTGAGATCAAGAATAAGCTCTTGATATTAAACTCAAAGTTTCTGCCTTTTCGATTCAAGCAAGGGGTATTAAAACACGTGGGAAAAATATTGATCAAGATTGAAATACTGTAATATTTTGCTATTTGGAACATTTCTAGCCTTTAGAAAGGAAACCATCTGTATTCATTAATTTCTGCCTCGACTGAATGAGCCGCTAATTCCACAAGTGATTTTCTCACCCTATTGAAATCGATATCGAGTATTAATCGTACTATCGAAGCCGATTTCTTTAACAATGCTCGTTCTTCTTTCAATTCATTCCAGCGAGCAATAAGTTCGGATAAATACGCATCATATCCTTCAATCTGAGGATCTGGCCTTCCATTTAGATCATACAACTCGTAACGTAAAACACTAAGTGTGTTTATTTCAGCAAGCAAACGATCTTGGAGGTCAGGCGTCTCCTGGTAGTTTTTTCGAAACTCATTAAATGTTATCATTGCACGATACATTTCCCTCGTGAACCGGTGTTTTTTCAAAAGTTCGTCATTGAGTGGTTTGCTTGTAGCTACCAAGTGGTTCAATCGATATATGTCTTCACTAATTTCTAGCTCCCTTTCTTCGAAGAGAATGAAATTAAAACTCTTATTATCCACACATTCTTTTAAGCTCCTCAAAGACGTGTTCAACAAATCATCTACTTCATTATTTTGGTGTTTGAGAGAACCTTCTTCCGTTAATTCAGTTAATTTGGTATCATAGTTACTGCTCTCACTTGCTGCATTAAATTCGATCACCAGAGCCTGATTCAGCCCTTCGGATCCTTCATCGCTAATTTTACTTGTAGCCACGATACGTGCCACAAAAACTTGAAAAAAGCAGGTTAGTGTGCATAAGAAAACAATTTGAAGCCTCATTGGATTGAACCGCAATCATGAAAAAAACATTGGTGGACGTGGGGGGCGTTAAAAGATATAAGCGGGTCGCCAAGATAATCAAACTTAAAAAACATTGCCTAATTCTTCGTTTTAATGCAAGTTTTGAAATTTCAAGGGGTCGGTATGTCTTAGAGGTAATTTACAATCCAGTGAAATTACCTAAAGTGAACAAAGGTGTGTTCACTTTTTTCTTGTTTTATAGATTGATGAATTCATTTCAAGCACAACGTCAGAAATTTATATGAAGAAATGAGTTTTAAGTCCCGATGAATAAACTGTTTTTAAGAAGGGCTTGGCTTGTTTCAATTGAAAAAAATTGACCTTAGGTTTGTGAAATCGTGCGGAATTGGAGGTGAATTCCGTTTTCGTTCCAATAAGATTTTATAGTTGTAATCAATCATAGACAATACATAGCTGAGGTAATGGAATTCAGAAACGATAAGGACCTTTGTCTGTTATTTCTTTGAGTAACATCCCTTTATCTTAGAAGTGGAGTAGTTATTCAGGAAGCAAAATTAGACTTACTCTCGCTTCCTGTTGTGAATTGGCTCGCAGAACTCATAAAAGGTCGCAATCGTTCAATTTTCTTCTACCCTAATTTGTTTGAAACCACCTTATATAAAGTGAAACGAGGAGACACTAAAATAACATTGTAAGAAACATAATATTCATTGCTTTAGTACTTTGGAGATAAATTTTACCAAAAAGGAACTGATATGATTTGAGATATGAAAATATTGTTTCAGTTTTGACAAGGTTTGAATGCCTTCAATTTCAAAAGTACAATACTGGCAAAAGAGAGTACATGGCTGGTTCCGGAAAGCCCCGTAGAGAAGTTCAGATGTCTACAATTCACTTTATGGAAATATCACTACAGTCACTGGTTAAAAGTTCAAGAAATAAAAATAGTAACAAGATAGTCCTTATTAACTTTCCAGAGCCGTCTTCGTAGCGGCTAATCTCTCACTTTCTACACAGGTGCCTAAATGTGTAATGAGAGAACGAATTTGACTAAGCTGGTTCCAAATGGCTAAAATGGCCTTGGAGGGCGCTTTATTTCCCCAGTTGGGGTGATCAACAAGCTTATTGAAGTTGATGGTCAATTGGATCACTTTTTCATCATACCCTTTCATTTTATGATTCGGAACTCCAAACGAGTCAAGCATAGAGAGTGCCAGTAAATGAAGTTCCAAAAGTCTTGAAAGAACCTTTTCATGTATATCTTTAGTCGCAAATGCCTTCTCCATATGCTGACTAGTCAAAATCATTGTTTCGTAGAATGTATGGGCTAAAGTTAGCTGCCCTAAAGGCATTCTCCGGTGAAGATTGGCCACTTCGAACCTTTTGACTATTCGTGATAATTCCTTCTCCAATGCCTTTTTGCGCAAAAGGAATTCGTGGAGGTAAAAAGAATCTCCGATCATGAATGTCTTCAATCTCCTGTGAAACCCGTTTAACTGATTGATCACCTCGCACTCAATGCCCCGATTAGCCTTCTGGGCTCGTTTCATAAGATCCTGTTTTGCATTAAGATCTGGAAATTCGAAATCAGAGGTTCTGATCGCAAGCGCATCTTTTTTCACAGCTGCTGAATTTGCAGTAGAAATTAAGATCAAAACGAAAATTGCGGCCACCCAAAGTTGTGGCATTTTAAAATACCGAGACTGTTTGGAAAGCATGGTGGCGTCTTAGCTAGTTCTGAAAATATTACACCGAAAATGATAGCTTCGCAATGAAATGAGGAAAAAAAAAAAAAAAAAAAAAAAAAAATAAGATAACAATTTCATGGGAAAGGATAATTATCTCTGTTATATACGTTGGATTCAAGGGCACAGAAGAGTGGGCTCAGCCTGATTTCAGCTACTCAATTTGCGTGACCGTGCATTTTCTTTGACAAAAAGGTTAACAGAAAGGGATGTATAACTTAGTGTTCTTGGAAGAGAAATTCTTGAGTTATTCCGGATAAAAGAAATTATAGGTGTGTAATACTTATATTCTTATTCTAGTTTTCTAATTCCTCAAACCTCAGAAGCTCCTGTTTCAAGAAAATAAAGAAAAAAAAATAATCATGAGGGTGGGCACTTCAATTTCAAGCTTTTTAGTACAGATTACAGATTTTATTATTTCTTATTATACACCTCATTGGCCTGATAAATGTGGTGTTTGACTGAAACTTAACTGTCAACCTTGAATAAATTCGATTTCAAGATTTCAAAACTGAAATCCTGATTTTTGGAAACTCGTGAGAGAAAAAATAAACAGAAAAAACAAAAAAAATTGCGCACCTAAATTGAGGAGTATTTATCATTCATTAACCTCTTGTAATAGCTTGAGTATCTTGAGTATCCGATGAAATTGTGTGTTAATTACCTCAGCGAACATTTCGGGAAAAGGCGAGAGAAAATCCATTCGACTTTTCAAATTATGCAAGCGATGGAAAAGAATCTGTGTTTTATGGATCTTCTCCGTATGTAGTTGAGGATACCCATATCGATTGAGCATAGTTAATGCCAAAAGATGGAGCTCAAAGAGATCGGATGCAAGACGATGATGCGGATCATTGAAATACTCTATTTGTGCCATGTGGTCTTTAGTAGCTTTCATTGTTTCAAACAAAATCTGGGCATGTACGAGCTGAAGCACAGTCTCCTTTGTGCGGGGAAATATCATTCTGCACGAATTGACAATACTCCAAAATTCTTCCTCCAAATCCCGGGATTTTTCTTCGAAGATAGCATTCTGGAAATGAACGTCATTAATAAGCGGGATTAACTGAGCAACAAATTTGTCCAATCGGAGAATCAACGCATCTGTCTTTTCTCGGTAATCTTCTACATCATAAGCAAGTCTCAAGAAGGTGTTTTCTAGCTCATTTGTCTTTGGAAACGGAGGCACAACAAGTTTTTTGCTAGAGTGACTCAGAGCCCCTAAGTTAAAAAGAGAATGACCAGTGACCGAATCAAAGCATGCGATGGTAATAAATATGTTCTTAAGTATCATTTTATTATTTCGAGCTGTTTTTAAGAAAAATCAAAAAATGGAGATTACACCCTTAAATAGGTGAAAGAGAAAAGTGAAGGGTATCCAACCGCTGTTAAAAACAGGTACAGGCAGTTGGACAGAATTATTTGGAATTCTTTCCCCATGAATTCGGATCTTGATTTCGTCATTTAAATGAATTTTCAGAGGTAGCTTATGTGAAAAATGCCTGACCGTGTAGAATACACCGTGGCTGTTTGTTTCATTCAAGCCATAATCGCAGAAAGCTAAAATGGTGTCATTTCTATATTTATGTAATCATACGACCTCAAATTATATAAGTGTGTAAGAATTTTCTTAAAAAAACAAATTTTGACCTTCGAGATAGAAGTGGGATTTGTTTCGTTCCACGTTTTTAGATCGAGGTTCAATGGTGGCTTAGTTGCTCTTTTACAATACACAGGTTTCTATATTCATCAAAAAAATAATTTTTTCTTCTCTTTTTATCCCTCATTTTCTCTACTGCTTTCTTTGTTTCCAAACACACAACGAATACAATTCTAGATTGCACTCGCCTCGCGGCCTCTGAAGTTCAATTTAGTCCAGGCAAAAAAAAAAAGTGGTGGGAAAAAAGATCCCGTCTCTTGACGTGTGCGCGGCAGTGCCCGAAATTGAAATCGATCCAGTAGCCCAACTGACCTATTTATCTTAAAACATATTTCAAATTGTGAACAAGACCACACAAAAAATCTGCAGTTGCCAATCTTCCAAGTTTAAAAACTGACAAAGGAAGAAACAGATAAAATATTTGCCTCATGAGCCAAGAAATTGTAGAGCCCGAAACAACGGCCTCGCAAAGCGCCATTCCCAGTATTCAAGAAGTGACCCAAACGGCCGATTCCACGCGATCAAATAGCGGAAATATCGACGATTCAGATACCAGCAAAGTGGCTGCTGCTGAATCTGCTGCCGCGGCGGAAACACCAAATTCTGAATCTACCGAAAGCGCTGTTGATTATAATCAGATCTACGAGGGTCTTCAACAACAATTCTCTCGCGCATACTCGGTATCACAAAAGCTCTTTGTCACCGAAAAAACACAGCGCCAAACACTCTATCATTATAAACGGCGGGTAAATGCACTTTTGGACGTGTTGCAGGACTTGGAAGAAAAGGAAAATGAAAATATCGACGAGCCTTTACCCCTAGATCATGGCCGTCTTGCACTGATAGTAACGTGGTTGCCCGAACTAGGTCCGACCCTCCAGCCAGCACTTGATATCTCTCTGGACACCAAGAAGCCCGAGGAAATAACACTTAAGCGGTCTTACGCTGTAAATCTTGCTGTGGATGAACACGTGCCAGAACTTGCAAGCGACGAAATAGATATTATCGAGGCTAATCCACAAGATACCGATATGTGGGTTCGACGCAATTTCTTGCATTTGGTTGGCTCGAAATTCCGGCCCGCGGAAATCAGAGCCAAGGGCATCAGGGAGTATGTTGATCCCTCATCTTTCAGCCTGAAGCGGAAAAGACGGTCGTAAAATCGTATCATTGATGTTCTCGGGCTAACATGTAGCGAAACAGCATAATCATACTAGACGGCCTGGCGCCTTGCACTTGAGTTTTTTCTGTCTTTCTTCACCAAACCCTCCATAATTTTCATCGTGTTAAACAAGTCAAAAATAAACATTCTGGATCGGTATTTGAATTTCCCCTTATCAATTAGCCTAATGGTCTTCAAGAATAAATTGGTATTTCCAAAAACCTGAGGGCTCTCTGATTTGATTCTTGTCAATTCTTTGGTGGCTTTTCTTTCTATTCGTCCGAGCACAGAGCTCAAGTAATTGAAAAGACTCAAAATCTTCTCGTCGATCTCTTCATAGCTTTCAATAACAATCTCATCTTCCAAATCAAGATCACCACTCACGGGTATATCGTCGTTGTTTCCAAACAAAGAGAAGTAGCTCGCGTCTTTGTATGGATTTAAAAGCTCCACTCTCGTGAATCCATTTTCTTCCATAAATTTCGGGTACGCAAGCGACATCATTTCCGAGGATTTAAATGATGTCCATTGTAGATCGTCCAAAATCTCCACACCTTCAACAGTGCCTGCCATTTTGCCGAGTTGGAAAAAGGCCAATCCTCGAAGTTGCCAATGACTTGCTTGCTCGAAAATCAAAGCTAAAGTTTCGGCAATGTGGCCTGTTCTTAGTGTTGAGCTGTATACTGGCTCTAGGATTTGTATGCCGTAATTTGCTGAGGCAATCTCTCCAATAATCCAAATATATTGCTTAAGCCGCTTTAGTAAGTATTCATCATCCACAAATACAGGCTCTCCGGGGGATGACAATGGCTTGCTTCCCGTAGACCCATCTTCGAAAATCGACTCGGTAGATTTTGTCCAGCTCGCTGAAGGCGGCCAATGTTTGAACTCTTTCGGGGTATTAGCCAATTCCACAGGGCTGTCGTTGGATATGAACGAAAAGTTACGAGTCACTGTATCTGAAATCTCCGTGTAAGACCGACTGCTAATATAATCGTCGGTATCGTTGATACCTTCAACAATGTTGAGCTCTTGACAAAGTCTTCTGATGCCCGCAACAGCTTCATCAATATAAGATCTGCGTGCATTGAAATAATTGAACCCTTCTTCTGTAGCTAGCAAATAGTGGAAAAAATGTCTTAATGTCGTGTCGTCTAATTCCTCTAATTCAGGGTGCGAAGGGGTAAATGGGAACAAGTGCTTGCGCAAGGAATGTTCCACAGCTGTCAAGTAATCCAAGCTCTGGAGATTTTCTATGCTTTCCAAAAACTTTTCCTCGATGTAACCAGTCTCCTCTAAGTATTTGAAGCCCTTAGATGTCGTGCAGAAATTCAAGAGCACAAACCGGCCTTGTTTGCTCTGTTCGAGGACCATAACATTTGGTCTGCAGTCAATGAGAATATCAATCAGTGTATAATTACTCTTTTCCTTAACATAATCATACAATAACTCAACTGATAATTTTGTGACTGCATCACTAGCATCGTAAAGAAGCCGTGCTAGACTGAGCACGTATAAGTACTCTATACCTTCTAGAGAGCGTAGAATTGGAAACACGTTTTCAAGCACATAGAGTTTGACTTTCCAATTGGATACATTCAATGATTTTGCAAGAATGAGTCGTGCGTGGCTTTTGTGTGTATAATCTAAGTGCTGGAGGATGTTGAAGATAAGCTGGTTATTTGCATCATCCGAAATACTGGTCTCGATGATATTACTCATCATATGAAACAATTGCCACTGCTCGAGTATCGTTATTCCACGCAGAGATCCTGACAAAATACCAATCATTTTCACGTAGCCCACCGAAAGGGAATGTTCTAGTCTGCGCTTTCCTAATATTGGGTCTGTGCTATCAACACCACTGTAAGGATCGATCTGAGCAAAGATCTCGGCAATTTGTGGCATGAGTTTATTAGACGCAAGAAACTGGCTCCCTTCATCAGTGGCTAGAAGACAATCAATGAGTTGACAAGCAACAAGCACGAGGTTTTTTGGTTTTCGAATTTTCGGATATCGCGAGCTGGCGGTATTGGGAACAGAACTGAAGCGGTACTTGAAAGGACGTAAGAACGAGAGAAAGGTCTTGAGAAATTTTGGGTATTTTTCCTGTAGTTCTGTAAATCTGACCGGGTTGCGAAGCGGGCCCTGGAAAAGTTGCGATAAGAGCGACCAGTTCCAGTCCTCGAAATCCTTGACCGAGAGAAGTTTTGTGCCCATTATTAGCGACTTAAAGGAGCCGTCTTTCATGTCCACGCGGAGTTGTTGCGTCAAGTCACGCATTACGGCACGCACATCTGCTGTTTTCGAGTCTAAAGGTTTTTCACAAAGCGTTCTACTGGCATTCTCGATTTTGCTTAGCGAGCTGAGAGAAAGTTTGGCATGATAGGCCTTGAAGATATGAGCACTGTAGAATTCTCGTGGGAGCGTCTTGGCACATAAGTCGAAGAGGTTTGTAAGCAAAAAAGTTGCCTTGTCAGTATTGCGCAGGTCTCTATTTTCGTCGACAATATTGAACAAGAGCGGAACTAACCCACAATTGATGAAAATTTTCAGCAAGAGACCCTGGAAATGGGAAATAATGTTGTACTCAAAACTGCGCGGATTGATTTGCAGATATGCAAATGAGATTGGGTGACCTTTGGGGTGAACCAGAGCCAAAAGATCACCAAGTGACGAATCCTCAAGCCACGGTAAGTGCTGGATGCGAAGAACATCGAGCAAAAGATCGAGAAGAATCGTACAGAGGCGGTTGTTTTTTTTACGCAAGTTCAGAAGCAACATGCGCACAGGCCCAAAGTTGTCGTGGGAAAAACAGATCACGCCGGACCATGTCTTCATTAGGCATGAAAGCACAAATGCGATTTTCATTGCCTTTGCGTGGTATTTTTTAGCATGTGGAATCTTACTGGCGGCTTCGACATCATCGTCCTCAAAGAGTGTGAAAACAGCCATCAATCCGTCCAAGTCAGCTCCGTTTCTAAGGAAAAGACGGGCATGTGGCATATCTAATAAAGTAAGGAGAGTCGGTAGGCATGCCACTGAAATGTCGCTGGCTCCATTTGCAACTAAATTGATAAGAAGCCGCATTCCTCCACCATGAAACACGATATCCGGGTTCAAGACTGCAATTTCTGCAATTGTTTCAATACACATACGCGTGAAACTATAAGTATCTTCAGAGGGCCCTGTTTCCTGCTCTGAAGCTGCAGTTTGCTCATCATTTTCATGCTCAATAAATGCCACAAGCGCTTTAATTATGCCTACAGAAAGATACTCCACGCCCCCTGCGATATTAACAAACTCGCGTACAAGTTTTAATGCCTGTTCCTTTTCAAGCATTGGAGTTGCTGTAGAGAGCGTCACTATGAGGAAAATCAATAGTTTCAGCCGGACAAGAAACTCCACTGCGTCTCTTGTACCCGCTGTATATCGCAAAAGACGGTAAGCAGCGGCGCGTACTTGTGGTCGCAGGTCACATAGCATAAATTGCATTTTAGACACGACATTTTCCACCACAAGCTCAGATTTGAGCAGCGGATGGCTCTGCAAAAGCGAAACAAGCCGGTTGCATTTCCCTAGAAGCCCATTTAAATCGTCCCGATCTTTCACAGAAAGACTTTGGAGGATATCGGAAAACTCCCATGTGGCCTGTTCCCAGTGGCCCGTATTTTCGGCATTTTTCTTGTATTCTGCACCAGGATCCGTTCCAAACTCGGGCCATGCGCGTGTATGTGTGGAGGCCTCGATTGGACTGATATTAAGACTATCGATAGTATATGATCTTTCTCTAAAAGCCGCTGGCTCGATCGATAAGATACCTAATCCAGCCACTTTCTCGTTTGTTTCGCTCGGAACACGCGTGAAAGCGCCCGGTGCTACTGCATCAGTACCCCGACTCAGAGGACTCATAGCAACTGCGAGAAATTATATATTTAAGCTGGATTTTGACGCTTTTAAACCTCAACTCACCTCGGCTCTAGAGGGGTTTGTTTTGGGGTACCGTGGTATGGTCACGTGATGGTTTCTGCACTGCGCGCGGCTTTACGGTACATAATTAATCACCAATGCTGTCCCCGTTTTAATCATCGGATATACGTGACACTTTGACAATGTGAAAACTGAAGCATACTACAATATTTTTAAGTGATGCTGTGGATTTAAATGAGGGATTTTTAATTGTCGCTATTTTTCACGGGAATTTGGGAAACGGAATTGTATGTGCTGCCGAGCGCGACATAACTTGATTTTTGTTTTCTTTTGCTTCACATAATCACGTGCTTTTATAAGACACATGGCTGCCCATGTTTCAGGGCAGATTGAAATGTCTAAGGGATAAGGTTGAAAATATTTTTTTTTGATAGAGGAATTCGATATCAACTTCAAGTTTTTTGAGAAATAAGTATTTTACCTGAAGCATGATATAACTACCTAAAAGTCTGGCTTTATTAGACCACAGGTGGGCAGTACAAGAACTTGGCGGGGAAAATTCACATCCTATCGAATAAAAAAGAATCCAAGGTGAAAAACTGTAATTTCTTTTTCTCTACGCTTTTCTTCTAGTCAGCTATATTTTCTACACTGTCTGAAGCCCGATAAAAAATATCATGAACCATGATATCGCTTTTTCTCGGATTTGCAGAACAAACAGCTCACGGATTGTGGAAACGCGGTCCACGTGAATTCAAAACACAAACTTGGTAAATATAGTTTGTAAATCCAAAAAGTTGTATTTAATTTAATTAATTCAGTTCTCTTTTTTTTTTCGTGTTCTTTTCAAACCCGAAAACAAGTTGGCAAAAGATTACTAAGGGAGATAACGATCGAAACAGAGTTTATGGTTGTGAAATGTACTGTTTTTATGAGATTCCCGAGTCCTAAAATTTCTATTTAGTAACACTAAAAAAAAAGTATCAGCCCCTGGAGAAAAAACAAAAAAAATTATGAACTTGATGACCACTAGAATTAATAATTGAAGGAACGGCTGTTTTATTCAAATCACGTGATACTTAGAAAACATAGCCAAGGAGATCTGGTTTCACGCCACAAGTATAAGCACTAGGTCTTTTCTCAACAAAGTCACGCTACTTTACATGCACCAAGAATAAACAAAGAAAAAAGAAATATAAAAAAAAGAGCAGTCACATTCAAACTTACTATTTACCCATAGTGCACGTGGATTCAGTCGTAACATCAATGACGTCGGTACATTGCATCAGGGGAAGGGTCGAGCGAGCATCTATTTTAAAAATCATTTTGACGGTATATAATAGATGAAAGCTTTGCACTAATTTCAAGCTTGAAAATACGGATTTTTAGATAATTTGTGATTCAGTAACTCTCGCAAAAAATAACAAAGAAGAAATCAAAATTAACCTAAGCAATCAACTATAAATAATATGGCCTGTTTAGTGCCGTTGGTGGCCGAACGACATTTCTCACTGTGGTGCGGCGCCTAAAATCAGGATGCTCGCATATATTTGTCCTGTCCAATCAGGTGCCTCCTAGATAAGTCCGCCAAGAAAACCCCAGATAACCTCTCAGAAGAAACTGGACTCAATAAAAGTAAACAAGCCAGCGAGAATATAATGAAAAAAGGGGGAGAAAACAGGTTAAGGGTACAAAGATATTAAGTAAGAAAAATTTTGTTAGCAATCTATATTTGTGACTCTACATCGCCTGATAACTCTTGCTTGACACATTGAACTCAAGCTCTTGCCCAAACATGCATCTTAGAGTGCCAATGTGAGGACGATAATCCCGAACTAGAAAACTCGCTCATATTTGAACTTTATTTCCCTTTTTTTTCCAAAACATTTTTTGATGTTACGAATATCTGTCTGATAACTGAAAGATAAGCAGACAATGTCCTTGAAAACCTAGAGATTAAAACTGGTTTACGGGTAAACACGGCGCATTATTTTTTTTAGCGTGTGGCATTTCACTGTGGCACGAATGGATTATTAATTCTCTCTACTATTATTATTTTTGTCCACTATACACACGCGCGGAAATATGCGGATTTTATGCAACAGTAACCAGCCGGAAACTTTCTTTCTTAACCGTCCTGATCCTTTTGAAACACCGATAGAACTTTTCATTTCATAGGAAAAGAATTGAGGGCGAAGTAGAAGCAAAGAAGACAACAACGATTTCTCAGGAAATAGCAGCACTTACCTCGTTAATACTCGAAATATGACAGGTTGCTGTTTTTCAAAACCCACCAAAACCATGTACGGCCACGTATACTAATCTGGCTCTTATCTGCGACTATACCGGACCTTAAATGTTTCAGAACCAATCATTGGCTGGTTGCAATATACGGAGCCCCGAGTATGTGCGGCCTGTATATAATTCGCAGGCGGGGATACGGGGCGGGACGACGACATTATGCAATACCTCGAAAGGCTCTCTGGAGACAAAAAAAAAAAGTCGAAGAGCTAGAAATTATTGAAATCCCAACCAGAAGATTGATATAAATTTTAGTTTTTAGAGTGACTGAGCAATAAAAATATCCAAAAAACACTACCAGTGGCTGGCCATAAAATACTCTCAAATTATTGGTGGAATGCACATATGTTTGCAGACCATGCATGAGAAATGTCGCTCGCCGAGATTCAACCACACATTAGCCGAAGTTACCGGCCATTCATTTTTGGCTGGGAAATTTGTCTTAAATTTTGTTTGGTTCCTGATACTGGAACGATTGCAGCGTATTTTGTATTAATAAAATTCTAAATTCAGTAGAAAATATGTTTCAGTATGGAACTTCGCTGGATTTGAGGATAAAAATAGTGGGTCGATACATAATGTCGTACAGCACGTGACTGTGTATTTTTATCTCGGGGGTGTGTGTGTTTTTTTCCTCGATTCGCCGCATGCACTTATCTCAGTCACTGCCTATATGCACTCCGGTGTGGCCCCGCACTGTCACGTAAGCAAACTCAGCTACAGAATCGTGCGCAAAGCCTGACCCGCCCCTGGATGTCGTGCTTGAAATTAATGGGACTGGTGAGAAAAAAATTGAAGTAAATTGAACAGTATTTAAAGGATGAATGTAAAATCTTAATGAGAAGACTAAAGATTTTTCTTTTTTCGAGAATTTTCAAGGTGAGTAAAATCAACAGTTTCAAAATCAAATACATTTTATTCTTTTGTTTCAAAAACCGTAACTCTAGGATTTGAGGTCACTAGCCGTCATCCCTGATTTGCCAAGCTCGGGCGAGAGACAAGAGTAACCTAAAAAAAAAAAAAATTAGACGCCGCCCTTATCTTCCCCTCTGATTTGTAAACTGAATTCTTTCTTTCTTTTTTCCAATTAAAACCCCCGTTTTGCGTGACCTCATTTTTTAACTTAATAAGCATTTTTCGATTGGCCCATTCGAGTTTCTATTTGTGGTACGATACTCATAATTTGTTTACACGCTTTTGCAGTGGTTTGCTCTAGGTGGTCATTTGCATTTTTGGCCCTGGCAGAATCCCGCATAATAGCGTGACGGCTCACTTTTTTTTTTTTTTTTTCCTTTTTTATTTATTGATTATATTTTTGTGCTCCCCGATTGTCGCGCACGCTTTATCGGCCGCTTTGGATAAAAGAGACGGATTCCTTCGACAGACTTCCTTACGACAAAAAGAGGCCTTTATTTAAGAATCCACCCTATACCAGAAAAAGAAAAACAAAACACCTTGAATCTCGTCGGTTTTAGATTATTTGCACTTATTTTGGAAAGAAATTAAAATTAAAAAAAATCTTAAAGTAACTGGAACCATTCCTCGAGAATCAGACACTGTTCCCTTTATTTTATTTTATTTTCCTTTTCTTTACCTTCCCCTTACCCCTCGTCTCGTCATATCCCGCTGAAACCCCCATTGTCATAGGAATAGTCCGTTCAGCATTTCTACGTCACAGACCCTAGCCCGCAATAAACAAGCTCACGATTTTTTGAAAACAAAAAAATAAAAACACAAAGAATAAAATCTCAAAGCATGACCTCGCTTCATCAAAATACACAACTGCCGGCGGCTAATCCCACGGATATTGCCGGTCTGTCAACACAGACATCCGCCGGCTCCCCGGGCCTGGGTAAAAGACGCATGTCGTTATTTTCTTTTGGCCTCGGTTCCTCGGGCCTGGTGTCAAAAGCATCCTCAAAAAATAAGGCGTTGCCGGCGCTCTCCACATCTCCGTCCAGCCGCCAAAACTCGCCCGTCATACAAAAACTGCCTGTGGTGAAATCGCCCAACTCGTCTTTTGCCGCCAGACCTTCCCAGCTGGTTCTGCCTGGAATCTCGCCTGTGCTGGAGAATGAAAGCCTTTCGGAAAACCCGGGATCCCACATTTTTGAACGTTCCGTGCAAGATATGATGGGCCAAGTAAAACATGAGGATTACATCCCGCCAGCTTTGGACGCAACCGCTCAGATTTTGTCGGATCTGGCCACGGACTTGGATAATGTAGACATGGTTTATTCGCTGCGCAGAAACTCCTCGGTTATTGGATTGAACATGGCCTTGGGTCGTCCCTACACTCCGCTGCGTAAGAACAGTGTTTACCTGGTGTCCCACTTGAACAGTAGCAACAACAACAACACTTATAACCCAAATGCGTCACTGTCTTCGTTGAACGTGCTGCAGCCACCTCCTTTTTCTTCTGCTAATGCAAACGCAAGCTCGCAACAGGCTCAGTCTCCCGTTTCCCCACCTAAGTTGATGAGCTCTCGCTCATCCGTTTCTTTCTATTCTTATGCTGACATGATCAACAACGATGAGTTCTCTCGCCGTCCTTCCCTCATGCACGCATACAGCCATGGCATGGTTCCTACTGTTGGTCGCAAGATGAGCGTTGCCTCTACGCATTCCGTCGCCTCCAATGGTGCCACATTAGGCAACCGCGAACGTAGTGGCAGTGAGTTGAGCAAATTCCCCCGCAAAAACCCGCCATCAGGCATGTCTAGTTCCGGCTCGCAATCTCAGTTGTCAAAACATTTAAAGGAGCGCCCGCAACTGGCACAAACTTTGGGCAAAACAACTGAACAGCCGATCGAGGAAACACCTTTGAAAAAGTTTCTTATAAGCCCAGAACTGTCTGATTCTGAGGACCAGGACGAGACTTATCACCCAGCATCATCTTCGGGGCGTCGTCCGCTTTCCAGAAGAAGATCGGTTGCTTCCAACTCCTCGTTTGCCAATTCAGGCGTCGATAACGATAGTTTTGTGTTGAGCTCTGTGGGCGACTGTATCAGAAAGTGTACCACGGAGATTGAGAACAATTAGGTGTCTTGTTAATGTTTCATTTCTTTTTATAATTGGTATGAAATGGACTTCTAGATTCCAAATCTCATGAGTTGGTTAATTAAGGTTGCAGTGTATTTAATGGCCCTGGTGTCACATAGAGAAAAACACTCACTCACACGCACATGAAAACCGGGAGCAAAAGTTTTACAAAACAAGGTGAAAATGGAATATTCAAAAGAAAGAAGAAAAAAAAGGAAAAAGAATAACGATGATATCGCGCCTTGTTTGCGCTTTAGCTCAATAATCGTCTTTACTCTGTCCATGTCTGATTTATGTCTTAAGATTGTATTTTATATTTAGTTACGTTTCGAGACCAAGTGTAAGCACCGGTGGCCGCGGCCTCTCCACTACTGACAAGAAATGAACCCAAAGTTTGAATGTTTTACTCGGCCAAATAGTTTTTCCGGTTGGCAGTACGGATGAATCTCTTGACCTTCCATTCAACATCGGCATCCTTATTGTCGAGCAAGCCCAAGCGCAACTCGAAAAGACGCATTTCAAACCGTGGACCCACCTCACTTAGCTCAACGCCTTCCTTTGTTTGAATGTACACGTGATGTCTGACACTAATAAAGTCCTCATTATTGATGAATGTGATGACACGAGAACTGTCCTTTTTCGCTCCTGGGGGGAACAAATGTTTGAGGATCTTGACTACACGCTGGCCCAAAGCCGTTGAGAAATTCTCGAAAATCAAGTGTGGATAAACTTCGGAAATGTTGCCCATGTTAGGAAGATCGTGTCTTAACTTCACATTATGTAATGTGAAAATGGCAGTTGGTCCATGTGGGAAATGAGACACTGTTAACGATGTGGGGACACCTCTGTGTTCATGCAAAACAATCAAATCGTTGATGGCAGCCTTAGCACATGATTTCACAAGCTCTGGAATCACATAATTACCACGATTTAGTTTCATCAGATTGGGGAACATCAATTTGATTTCCTTTGAGAACTGTAGCAATCTGACCGACGGATTCCGCGACGTGGTGACAATGATTCGAGGGTCACTGACTCCGGATAAGGCCAGATACTCATCATCGATTTCCACCTGTTCACTTTCGTCATAACGGAAATCTTTATGGAGTTCTGTGTCTTCTGAAAGTTCTTTGGAAAGAGCCTTTCCTGAGGCCAATGCAGCCTTCAATTTCTGGCGCTTTTCGAGCTGAGCAGTTTCCTGCAACTCTATGGCTTTTTTGTAGAGATACTCTCTTCTCTCACGGGCTTGTCTGCGGATCATTTGAGTCGTTATGTGTGATTTTTATTTGTACGATGAAACTCCTAAATCTTAAGTATGGCATTTTTTTTTGTCGCATGTTGGTTGAGATGCTCTTCGCCAGACTGTGGCTGTATGCAGGCGCGCAGCCCATGACCCGTTTTCGACACTGGCCATAATATATTAGGGAAATGTAGGAATCAGGAATCTTGTCTTTTTTTTGTTTTTGTTTTGTTTTCCAAATCTTAATGAAAAATCAAATTTAATAGATATGGCGAAAAAGAAATATGTGCCAAATCTGCTTGACTGCTTTCTAAGCTTTCACAGTGTGTATTGCCCCCTGGTTCTCGGTCTAGGACTTCAAATATTTCAATCTTCTGTCAAAAGTTATTAAAGTGGAACCACTTTCCAATTAACAATCTCCTTAAATTTGAGTGACTTTCAATATTATTCTTATTTTCTCTTTTGGTCATCTAACTCATGGGTGAGAAATCCGAAAAGGATATCCATGCTGAGCGATGTGGCCCAAATGAACTAACATTCGATCTGATTATCACCTTTTTTTTGTAAAAAAAAAAAAAAAAAAAAAAAAAAAGAAAAAAAAAAGAAAGTATCACCCCTTTTTTTTGCACCTCATATTTCTCCTCAAGAAATCGATTTTCTCTGAAGAACTTCTCAAAAATTGTGTCTATTTCGGAATCAAATTAGCCTAATTCTGCTCCTTATACTGCCTGCAGAAACAGCCAAACTTGACATATGACACTAAGTTGACTTTCGAAATCTTTGAAATCTTATTTTTTTTCTTTATCAAACATTTTCAATTTCAACAGAAACTTTCTAAATTTCAAAAGACTATACTCCATCAAACAAAAATCTCGCTCAATGAAAATCTTATCTCAGATCAAGCAGGCAAAAGTGGGTATGAAATCAAGACATACCCCTCGCTGCATTATTGAACTTGAATCACAACGATAAATGAATGACTAAATTAAAATTAATTATATGCTAAAGAGTATTTTTTTTTTCTAAAAGATTAATGATTGATTGTCAGAATACCTCGATCTGGGTGTAAAATATGCTCTTAGTTCTCGTGAAATTTTATAATCAACATGGAAAATTCGAAGTTTTAGAGTTTGATTCATTAATCGAAGCACAAACAAATAGGCCAAATTCTAAGTCCTCATATTTCTCAACTCATGTATCTCATCCGGAAGTTTAGTGGGTGCTGGGAAGAACGAGTTACGCCTATAGTCCTGGGCCTTCCGTGATATGGTCTTGCGCAAACGGCCTCCAAATCCTCCAGCGGCAGGCTCATGGGCCGAATTTGCTGTTGGCTCCATACTCAAGGTGCCTGCTCGTTGAGAGGCGTGATTTTCTTGAACCAAGTCCCGTTTCTGCATATCTGCATCGGGCAACATAATGGCTCTATCTAAAGCATACGGAAGGCCTCTATGACGGCCACGGATCATCATGGCAATGATCACCAACTTTGAAAGTGTGGTGAAACGGTACGAGAACGACTGGTCCACATTTGGGTATCCTAGCGAAAGCCCCACAGTACCATAAGCACTGATGATTTCGAACAAAATGGCAAACACGGTGAATCTCGGATCACCAGTAGCAAGTTTGCCGCCCTCAGCAATGCAAATGACGAAAAGGCCAAGGAAGATAAACCACAAGTCAAACGAAAGCTGATTCCGCAAGTGAGTACCGATAAAGTTTTTCGGCGTGCTTTCGACCTCATGTTCATTTTCATCCTGCTTAAGATAAACACCCAACGATTGCTCCTCATAAACATTGGTGCGCCGGATCGAAATGGCCAAGGGAAGCACAGAAATGTACATCATGATCATATAACTGACTTGAATTGCAGGATGAAGTTGTGAAAGATCAATCACAGTAAATCCGGCAGTACGGGTACTAAACGCCTGAAACAAGCCATCCAAAACACGGTAAGGCACCGGTATTGTCTTCAAATAATCATTATTAAAGTCAAGAACGATGAACAAAATCAAGTCGGTCGCATTAAGCACCACCAAAATGAAAAACAACCACCAGGTAGGGATCGAGGGGAAAAGTAAGGTGAAACATCTGCGGGGATGATCAAGTAAAAAGCCGAGGGATTCCTTGTATAACGATAACGGCTTAGCCGTCTTGAACATGATCCAAATGATGAAACGAAGGAAAATTGGAAAGCCTGTGTTGCCTATAACAATGAAGAAACAAGAAACCACCAAAATATACACGTTTCTGCTGTATGACAGCATGGAATTCGGGGTCAAGGTCAACCCCAAATCGTTAAACACGGACTGTGCAGTGAAAAAGCCCCACCAGGTGGGAGAAATGCCAAATTCTCTCATCTGCGAACCGTATGAAGGAGCCACTTCGATAAAAATCACATAGAGCAAAAACGCAATTACGTGGAATCCAAGGTAAAACCCGAAAATGATCTTGATCAAGAGCTTGATTGCACGGTACTCCACTCCTCCAAGTTCCTCTTTTTGTTCTTCGGTCAAATGCACAAACGTCGAGTTGCGTCCAATAGTGGGAGTCCATGAAAGGTAGTTTGTGCTCATGACTTTGGTGAGTGGAGAGCTGCTGGTATCATCATCATTTTCATGATCATACTCGTACTCTTCATCATCATCGTCGTCGTCGTCAGCATCATCAAAATCGTCGTCATCATTGCGCAGTACATTACTGGCATCAGTCCAAGTGCGTGGATTTATTATTACCAGAGGTGTACGCCATTTCCGTAACCGGCGTCTGCCCTTATTACGTGCTTGTCGTTTTTGCCGATCAATAGTAGGCTCCTGGGCGAATTTAAGCACGCCAGGTCCCTGGTTATGCTGATTTTGATCTTTCTGATCGTCTTGAATTTCCTGTTTTTGCTGCTTCAGTGGCAGCTTCTCTATAATTTCCTCGTCGCTATCTGCAATTGCATTTTCATGGGTGTCTGAATAATTGTACGAATGGATACTGCGCCCATGTTCATGCTCAGGGCCCAGTACAGAATTGATTGACGTGTCATCTGCAAAATCCGCATCATCCGTATCGTTGTTGTTTTCACTATCAATCGAGTGATTATCGTTATCAACTTCGTTATCGTCATCATCATCGTCATCAAGCCCCGTATTTTTACGCCGAGTCAGCGGCGAGTTATTCGATAACGTTTTCTTCAATGCATTCCAACGAGCTTTCCCCTTGCCCATACGCCATTTACTGGGCCTACGGATCGGCTTCCCATTTGGGAACACTAATTGGCGGGCTTTTGTGGTGAAAATTGGCGTGTTCAAATCTCGATCACGCTCGATTTCATTGGGCGATTTGATCACCAAAACATCGTCATCAAGCCCACTATCCCTTCTTTTTTTCTGTTGAAGAAGCGCAATCGACTTGTACATATCGGAGGGATCGATTTCTTTCGTGCGCTTACCGGGTTTAGGCAATTCGGCAAATTTGATACCGTCGGGGGACAGTGGTGTTAATGTAGTAGGGTCGACATCCAGATCAGAATCTGAAATTGCAGCGTCCACGTTTCGTTGTTGTCCGCCATAACTTTCTACATTTTGCAGCAGGCCCGAAGTACTGCCTTGCTTTGACAGCGACAGGCCGGTTTTTGTGCTTGATTCCGGCACAGGCACAGAGGGCTCTTCCTGGCGGGTATTGAAAGTACCTAGACCCTGATTATTCACGGTATTTGCAGCAGTACGGTCAGTGGATCTTGTGCGTGCCGCAAGTGTAGCATTTCGCCTCATTTTAAAGTTCAATTTCGACAGCTCCTTGATGTTATCGAAGTACCGCTCAAACCAATAGAGCCGTACAAACAACACCGAGCCATGGATGAAAATGGGCGTGGTGAGAGTGGCAGTGATATATACAATAAGCTGCTGCGAGAGTTTTAGATCGTTAAGGTTCACCGTATTAAGCCCTGCCTGTGTCAGGGCACCACTCATAAGAAATAACATATCAATATACTTGAAGTTTGTGATGGGGTACACAATCACCGAGGTCAAGAACGATATGAATAGAATATATGCATAATGTGCAGCCCGGAAATTTGGGATCACTTTTACCACGTACGGATGAAGTGTCAGTGTGATTTTATGGATGAGGTCTCGGATTGCTGTACCATAGGACCGGTCGGGCGGGAATACCCGCTCAAACCGAGTTCGGAGTTTTTGCATTGCAGGCATTTTTATTGGTTTGTGATGAGATCTGGGCGATATATAATGGTAGTATGGAGCCCTAGTTTAAAAAAAGTCTATATTGCCCTGGTGAATCTTTTGGTTTTATTTTCTGTCTTTCTTTTTAATTATGTTATCTTTGAAATCTCCTTGAGAAATTATTAAATGCTTCTATGGGTATAAATGAATGGTCTGATTTGGGACTGGCCGGGTGATTTTAAGCTTTAAGATTATGTGGTGGGGTGAAATGTGTGGGTACGACAAGGCCAGGGGAAAGCGTCTCTAAATTGTTAGATTGAATTGAGACGATGCGAATGCAAAGTTGGGTTTCTTTTTTTTTTTTTTTTTTCCGGCTAATTTGACTGCGAGACGCTGCAACTGTGAGCGAGCCCCGAGCAGCTGGCCCCGTGCATCAAATCAAGGGCAGTGGATACAACCAATGAAAAAGGAACGTGCGATAAGCAATCATGAAGTGATTTTTTGTGCCAATTAATTCCTCTGTATAGTTTCATGGATCTGCTAACTCTAATTATTTTTTTTTTTTTTTACTCTTTCTTCTTGCACTGGCATTCCACCCGACTTTTAGAATTGACAAAGAGCCTGGTGGTGCCTTGATTGAAATTTGCCATTGGTTATCTCATAAGATTCCGGTCGCAAACCAGCTCCCACAAAACTTTTTTGCTTGATATTGAATAAACGGTACCTTCCTAGCCCTCTAATTACCTTATTTTGCTTTCTTTTTCTTTTTTATTTTTCAATACTTCTTCTTGTAACTATGATATGTGTGTATTTCTCGGTGTTCTTCCTTCTTGTTCCTTGAGCGCGTCCTTTTATTCAAGCCAGCACAGTCTTTCACTTCTGCGATGCATGTAATCTTTTGCTCTTATTGGCGATAACACAACGAAATATTAAGGAATTTTTGATCTCATTTTTGATTTCACGGCTGAGAATTTCCCATCATGAGCCAATTTTCAATTTTTGCTCAATTCTGTTTTTTAACTCTCCTTATCGAAATTTTGCATTTTAGAGAATTTGAGGCTGCCTCATTAAAAATCAAAAATTACAAGTAGCCAGGAATGAATCATGTTAAACAGTAAATTAATTTCCAAGTACACATATATGAATCTGAAAAAAACAAGTCCTACTGTATAATCGTTTAGGCACAAGTGTAAAAGCAGAAATAGTCCGAGAATGAAGCAAAATACTCCAAAAACATGTACAGAATCTTCAAGTGAAATCAGATTTCATTGGCTACACGGAACTTTGACTTGTTCGAAAATAGCAGACTCATTGAATCAACGCTTCTGAATGTTGTTTGCTGGCATTATACTGTATAAAAGCGCCAGGCTATGGGAAGCCGGGACTCGGGAGCATGATCTATTTTAATTTATAGTTTTCTCTTAAAAAGCATAGACCTTTTTCTGAAAGTGGTGTCTCCGGTGAAGAGTCACCGGGAACCCTTCCGTGTTCAGGAGTGTCAGTATCAAGGGAATATGCAGTGACAGTGACAGAGTCACTTGCAGCTTATCTACCTTGTGTTCTACTTTGTGAAGCCATATTCTAGTTAGAGATATACTGCAATCCAGGAAGTGTAACATGAGTGAACTAAAGAGGTGACCAAAAAGAGTAATGAGCCCTGCAAGTCCTTATCCTTGATCTTTCTCTTTGCCTATGTCGGTAGAATTCTTTAAGAGAAAACTCTTCAACATAGATCCTATTTTTGCAGTATACTTCTTGACTAATCCATGAGCCACAGCCTACAGTAAATAAAGTGCAATTCTACTCCACCAGAAATCGTGTTATACACATCTCCTAGGGTGTAGAAATATCACGTGACACACCCCAGCACGGGATAGTCCCTAGCCTTCCTAACAGACAAATGCCCTGAAAGGGTACTTTTTCATTGTGTGATGTAAAAGAGCATGCAATGTTGAATTGGGAAGCCACATACACCAATGAGATACATACTCTCAGCTAATTGCTTGATGAAATTTCAACCTCCTTTCGAGTGTAAGCATGGCGTTGAGACTTGTCCTTTTTTCTGTTGAATTGATGGCCGGTAAGTTATAAAAAAGGTATTTGAAACCACACAGCCTTTCCAGTAAAGACCCAATGTCATTGAGTAAATCCAAACAGCAGACCGTCTATGCACATGACTCGCAAAAGGGCTAACACCTTGCCTTAGTTTTGATAGAGAGATGTCTTCAACCGTGTATCAAACTAGAGCTGTCACTGTAAGTGACACTTTCTAGCGAACGGTTGGTGAAATCATAAATGTGGTGTCACAACTAGAGATATCACTTTAAGTGACACAATCTAATTGGAAGAGGATTAGTACTTCAAATGCTTTTCTAGCTGGGAAATCACTGAAAGTGAATGGCATCCAGCGAGCATCAAAGTGTGTATGAAACTAGGAAAACACCGAAAAGTGAATGGCCTCAAGACACTTTTTCAAACTAGAGATATCACAATGATGACACTATCTAGGGAACAATCCATGCCACCAGAAACGGAAAGAACTAGGCAGAGAGTCTAAATGTAGAAATCACATTCCAGTGTACTGTATGCATTGATTGTAACACCAGACTGGAGCATCATTTGAAATGAAGAACTTCTAGCAGACAGGAACACCTAACTGTATCATCGAACTAGATAATCACGAAAAACGGATAGCATATAGTGACCAGTGTGTGATACCTTCCTTGACTGTAACTTGAACCTCAAGAATCACTGAGACTAAAAGTGATGAAGATTCAGCAAACAGCAAGTTAAACTGGAGAATTCTTAAAGAATGATGAATCTTTCCAGCTGATTGACAAATGAACGCATTTCCACAACTTTATATCTTTACACATTGCTTCGGTATGTGTAAGCAAGTTGAAAGCGAGCTTCGATTCCAACGGAAGAATATTTCAAGTTTTCGCATTCAAGAACAGAAAAAAAAACACAGAAAATTCTTGCGCCGATGAAGACTGAGGCATTCAAAGAACGAGCAAATCAAAACTCGAAACAAGGCGGTAAAAATGGAGTAAATCCATGTCGGAAGATATGAATCCATATAGCCACACGGCTCAAGAACGAAAACACATAGCACAGGGCCACATCAAAAACAGATTCTCGTATTGCCGTGTTCGTATTATTGTACACTATTGGCAGTCTTGACTCGGAGAGAAAAATTAGTGCATGGACTACCGGCTTCCTGCAGGCAGCTAAACAAAAATAGATCACATTTAAGCAGAAAAAGTATTTTTTTCAAAGGGACAGAGAAAGGTGGATAGCTTTTCGAGATAACAACGGAATCCCGCTACCGATTCTGTTTATAAAAAGTCACTTCACTAATGAGGATTTGTAAGAATCAGAGTCTGACTAAGGAAACTGTTCTGGCTCAATCCTCACACTGACCTGCACTTGGCTCCAGCAAGAAAATGGAAGTCAATGAGGCAAAAAAAAAAAATTGCCCTTTGCCTTTCGGGCCTGGCCTGCACATAATATAGCGCTTTCGTTAGGTCTGGGGTTCTTTCAGAGAACCAAGGTCGTCTTTGAAATTGATTTAGATTTGCAGGATTTCTTTTTGTGTTCAAGCCTTTTCCACTAGCAAAGAAAAATGGAAACCACATACAGGCCAGGAAACTCATTAGCACTTCAAACAAATTTTCTTTTCAACCCTAATTTCTTTTTTTTTTCCGGTTTGTTAGTCACACGATGTCCCTGCTACAACGTCACCACCTGGCTCCAAGGCGATGGGCGCGTTTACTTACTGGTTTGTGACGCAAGCTCGGTTACGTCGCCCCTCGGAATTACTGGGCACGTGACCAGACACATAGTTAAGGGTGCCTAGTTCCGAGGCCAGCGCGCTCATCGCGGCGACTTGCCTGCTATTTTTTTTTTTCGGCGCTCGTCACCTCTATAAATATGAGCGCTCTGCCGCCCCATCAATCGAGAGGTTGTTTTTTTCCCTCTCCTTCTCCTCTCCTCTTTCTTTCTCCTTCTCTTTCTCCTTCTCTCAACAATAGCCAATTGCCTCTGTTGCTGTTCTTTGATCGCTTACGAAAAAATCGCTACTTATCCCCCATTGTGACTTTTTTCCTAAGAAGTATGTTCTTCGATCGATCGGACCAGCCACAATGCTTTTGTGCCATTTGTTGAGAGTTACTTTTCTGTGTTCTATATTCTTTCTGTTTTTGTGGGAGAAGAGATCACAATGTAGAGTTTCTCTTGGTGAACTGGCCATTAGTAGTTGCGGCCGTCCTTACATTTAATTTTTCAAACCTATTCACAGAAGCAGTATTATTAGTGGCCTGGACCCCAGTTTTGACATTTACACAAAAACCCAGATTTGACTCCTTATCATGGCAATTGAACCGGATTTTCTAATCTGCCTAGGGCGTTTAGGGATTTCCCCACATTTTGTCTAAGTGCCTGCGATGTCGTTGAATTTCTTTCTCCCACTCGCCACGATCCACCACCGGATCTCGGGCATTGTGAGAAGAGTGCGCCGCAACTGCACGGCAACCGGGGAATGGGGGTGGTTACTGACTCGGGCAATGGGCTGCTAATTTTGCGTTTCTTTTTTTTCTCAATTTTCATTTTTTTTTTTTTTTTTGGCCGGTGCTCTTATATAGCGGCTTATCTGGCATCGCATCGCTCCATACTAACTTTCTAGCTCTTGTGCATCGTTCCCCAATTCAAAGTTTTGCTTAAATAAATCCCCCCGATTTCTTTATTTTTTGCAAACTTGCTCAATTCAAATTCGTTTGAAAAAGAAATTATCCCCCCTTCATTTTTTTTTCTCACAAACTCAGATCTAGAGAACTTTCAAAGATGGCTTTGTTATCTGCCCCAATTTCCCCTCCAATGGAGTCTACCGGTGACCGTTTGATGACCTTGGAAACCAAGGATGGTCAAGCCTTGCAAGGTTACTCCTTCGGTGCCCCTGTTTCCGCTGCCGGTGAGGTTGTTTTCCAAACCGGTATGGTGGGTTACCCTGAATCCATCACTGACCCTTCTTATGAGGGCCAGATTTTGGTGATTACTTACCCTCTTGTTGGTAACTACGGTGTTCCCGACAGAGACTTGAAGTGCGACATTGTGGAGCAATTGCCCAAGTACTTCGAGTCTAACCGCATCCACATTGCCGGTTTGGTGGTTGCTCATTACACCGAGGAATACTCGCACTTTTTGGCCAAATCTTCTTTGGGCCAATGGTTGCAGAAGGAAGGTATTCCTGCCATTTACGGTGTGGACACCAGAGCCTTGACCAAGAAGTTGAGAGACAACGGTTCCACTTTGGGTAGACTTTCCGTGCAAAAAGCTTCTACTTCGCACGACGAAGTTCTTGGCCAACAGGACTGGCAACAGTACTTTGATGTGCCTGAATGGGACGACCCTAACGTGAAGAACTTGGTCGCCACCGTTTCCACCAAGGAGCCTGTTTTGTACAAGCCACTGGCTGAAAACGCCAAGACCGACAAAAACGGCAAGCCAATTCGTATTGTTGCTGTTGATGTTGGTATGAAATACAACCAGATCCGTTGTTTTGTTGCCAGAGGTGTTGAGTTGAAGGTTGTGCCTTGGGACTACGACTTCACCACCGAGGAGTACGACGGTTTGTTCATCTCGAACGGTCCAGGTGACCCACAAGTGATGACCGAGACTGTTGCCAGATTGGAGTGCGTGATGAAAGAGGGAAAGACTCCTGTTTTCGGTATTTGTTTGGGTCACCAATTGTTGGCCAGAGCTACTGGTGCCGAGACCATCAAGTTGAAGTTCGGTAACCGTGGTCACAACATTCCATGTACCTCCACCACTTCCGGTAGATGTTACATCACCTCGCAAAACCACGGTTACGCTGTGGATGCCTCTACCTTGACCTCTGGATGGAAGGAGTTGTTCGTTAACGCCAACGACCAGTCCAATGAGGGTATCTACCACGAGAGCAAGCCATTTTTCTCTGTGCAATTCCACCCTGAGTCGACTCCAGGTCCAAGAGACACGGAGTTTTTGTTTGACGTTTTCATTAACGCTGTGATTGACTTCAAGAACACCGGTGTTTACAAGGCCGTTGAATTCCCAGGCGGCAACATCGAGGAGAACAGAGCCGCTCACCCTAGAGAGAATGTTAAGAAGGTGCTTGTTTTGGGTTCTGGAGGTTTGTCTATTGGTCAAGCCGGTGAGTTTGACTACTCTGGTTCGCAAGCTATTAAGGCGTTGAAGGAAGAAGGTATTTACACCATTTTGATCAACCCCAACATCGCCACCATTCAAACCTCGAAGGGTTTGGCCGACAAGGTCTACTTTTTGCCAGTTAACCCTGAGTTTGTTAGAAAGGTGATTCAACACGAGCGTCCAGATGGTGTCTACTGTACTTTCGGTGGTCAAACTGCCTTGTCTGTTGGTATTGCTTTGAAGGACGAGTTCGAAGGTTTGGGTGTTAAGGTGTTGGGTACCCCTATCGACACTGTCATCACTACTGAGGACAGAGAGTTGTTTGCCAGTGCTATGGACGAGATTGGCGAGAAGTGTGCCAGATCCGAGGCCTGTACCACTGTGGAGGAGTGTGTGGATGCTGCTAATGCCATTGGATACCCATTGATTGTGAGAGCCGCTTTTGCCTTGGGTGGTTTAGGTTCTGGTTTTGCCGACAACGAGGAGGAGTTGGTTGCCTTGTGTTCTAAGGCATTTGCCACTTCCTCGCAAGTGCTTGTGGAGAGATCCATGAAGGGTTGGAAGGAAGTTGAGTACGAGGTTGTTCGTGATGCTTTCGACAACTGTATCACTGTGTGTAACATGGAGAACTTTGACCCATTGGGTATTCACACTGGTGACTCGATCGTCGTTGCTCCTTCGCAAACCTTGTCTGACGAGGATTACAACATGTTGAGAACTACTGCTGTCAATGTGATTAGACACTTGGGTGTTGTTGGTGAGTGTAACATTCAGTACGCTTTGAACCCATTCTCCAAGGAGTACTGTATCATTGAGGTGAATGCTAGATTGTCGCGTTCTTCTGCTTTGGCTTCGAAGGCTACTGGTTACCCATTGGCTTACACTGCTGCCAAGTTGGGTTTGAACATTCCTTTGAACGAGATCAAGAACTCCGTCACCAAGTCCACCTGTGCCTGTTTCGAGCCATCGTTGGATTACGTTGTGGTGAAGATTCCAAGATGGGACTTGAAGAAGTTCACCAGAGTTTCTTCTTTGTTGTCTTCTTCCATGAAGTCGGTTGGTGAGGTCATGTCGATTGGTAGAACCTTCGAGGAGGCCATTCAAAAGGCCATTAGATCGGTTGACTACCAAAACTTGGGTTTCAACAAGACCAATGCTTTGATGTCTATCGACATTGACTCTGAGTTGCAAACTCCTTCTGACCAACGTTTGTTTGCTGTGGCCAACGCTTTGTCTGATGGCTACTCTGTTGACAAGGTTTGGAAATTGACTAACATCGACAAGTGGTTCTTGAACAAGTTGGACGGTTTGATTAAGTTCGGTAACAAGATCGCTGACTACGGTGTCAAGGAGAACCTTCCTATTCCTGTGTTGAGACAAGCCAAGCAGTTGGGTTTCGAGGACAGACAAATTGCTAAGTTCTTGGGCTCGAACGAGGTTGCCATCAGAAGATTGAGAAAGGAGGCTGGTGTTGTGCCATTTGTGAAGCAGATTGATACTGTTGCCGCCGAGTTCCCTGCTTTCACTAACTACTTGTACGTGACTTACAATGCTGATTCTTCTGATGTCACTTTCGACGACCATGGTGTGATTGTGTTGGGTTCGGGTGTCTACAGAATTGGTTCCTCGGTGGAGTTCGACTGGTGTGCTGTCAGAGCCATCAGAACCTTGAGAGAGAACAACTTCAAGACCATTATGATCAACTACAACCCAGAAACCGTGTCTACTGATTACGACGAGGCCGACAGATTGTACTTTGAGACCATCAACTTGGAGAGAGTCTTGGATATCTACGACTTGGAGAACTCTGCTGGTGTTATCATTTCTATGGGTGGTCAAACTTCGAACAACATTGCTTTGACCTTGCACCGTCAAAACGTCAAGATTTTCGGTACTTCCCCAGAGATGATTGACTCTGCTGAGAACAGATACAAGTTCTCGAGAATGTTGGACAGAATTGGTGTTGACCAGCCTGCTTGGAAGGAGTTGACCTCTTACGAGGAGGCCGAGGAGTTTGCTGACTTGGTCACTTTCCCAGTGTTGGTGCGTCCTTCGTATGTGTTGTCTGGTGCTGCCATGAACACCGTTTACTCGAAGGCTGACTTGGCTTCCTACTTGTCGCAAGCCGTCGATGTGTCTCCAGACTACCCTGTTGTCATCACCAAGTACATTGAGAACGCCAAGGAAATTGAGATGGACGCTGTTGCTAAGGATGGTAAGATGATCATGCACGTTGTTTCCGAGCACGTTGAGAACGCCGGTGTCCACTCTGGTGATGCTACTCTTATTGTGCCACCACAAGACTTGGACCCAGAGACCGTGAGAAGAATTGTTGAGGCCACTGCCAAGATTGGTAAGGCTTTGGACATCACTGGTCCTTACAACATTCAGTTCATTGCTAAGGACAACGACATTAAGGTCATTGAGTGTAACGTGCGTGCTTCGCGTTCGTTCCCATTCATCTCCAAGGTTGTGGGTACTGACTTGATTGAGATGGCCACCAAGGCTATCATGGATATTCCAGTTACTCCTTACCCTGGTGAGAAGTTGCCGGAGGACTACTGCGCTGTGAAGGTTCCTCAATTTTCCTTCTCGAGATTGGCTGGTGCTGACCCTATCTTGGGTGTTGAGATGGCTTCTACTGGTGAGGTTGCCACTTTCGGTAGCAACAAGTACGAGGCTTACTTGAAGTCTTTGATCTCCACCGGTTTCAAGTTGCCAAAGAAGAACATTTTGTTCTCGATCGGTTCTTTCAAGGAGAAGCAAGAATTGTTGCCTTCTATCAAGAAGTTGCACGAGATGGACTACAAGTTGTTTGCCACTGCTGGTACTGCTGATTTCATCAAGGAGCACGGTGTTCCAGTGCATTACTTGGAGGTGTTGAACAAGGAGGAGGACCAAAAATCCGAGTACTCGTTGACCCAGCACTTGGCCAACCACTTGATTGACTTGTACATCAACTTGCCATCGGCTAACCGTTTCCGTCGTCCTGCCAACTACATGTCCAAGGGTTACGAATCGCGTCGTATGGCTGTGGACTACTCGGTGCCTTTGGTGACCAACGTCAAGTGTGCTAAGTTGTTGATTGAGGCGCTCGCCAGAGCTCCTAACATGGAAGTTTCTAGCCACGATGCTCAAACTTCTCACTCCACCACCACCTTGCCTGGTTTGGTCAACATTTCTTCGTTTGTGCCATCTTTGAAGGACTTTGAGGCCACTACCAAGGCCGCTTTGGCTTCTGGTTTCACTTTCAACGCTTTCTTGCCACAAACTGTTGCCGGTACTACTGTTGTCGACGGTGCTTCTTTGGAGGAAGCTATCGAGGCTGCTTCTAGCTCTGCTTACACTGACTTCTCTGTGTACGTTGCTGGTTCCGAGTCGAACTTTGACGAGGTTGCTTCTGCTTCTGCTTCTGCTGGTGCTTTGTACTTGCCATACGCTGACTTAAGCAGCTCTAACGTTGCTTCGATTTCTGCGCAATTTGCTGCTTGGCCTGCCAACAAGCCAATCATCACCGATGCTAAAGCCACTGACTTGGCCTCTGTGTTGTTGTTGGCCTCTTTGCACGGACGCTCTATTCACGTGACTGGTGTGTCTTCTGCTGAAGACTTGGACTTGATCAAGATGGCTAAGGCCAAGAACTTGCAGGTGACTTGTGACGTGTCTGTCTTTTCGTTGTTCCTTTCGCAAGCCGACTACGCTCAGTTCAGCTTCTTGCCTACTGAAAAGGACCAAGCTGCTTTGTGGAGCAACTTGGAGGATATTGACTGTTTCTCCATTGGCCTCACTCCATACTTGGTTGCTAAGGGTCTTGGCCACGACATTGTTCCAGGCTTGGGCTCGAAGGAGACTTTGCCATTGTTGATTTCTGCTGTGAAGGAGGGTAAGCTCACGATTGCTGACATTGTCAAGCGTTTCTCCACTAACCCAACCAAGATTTTCAACATTCCAAAGCAAGATGCTTCGGTTGAGGTTGAGCTCGACAGAGTTTACAAGGGTGACGACTTCACTTCTGCGATTTTCAAAAAGGTGAACTTGAGAGGTTACATTGAGAGAGTGTCTCACCACGGTGAGACTGTTTGCTTGGACACTGTGATCTTGCCCAACAGCGCTTCTGGTCAAAACGGTGCTCAGGCTAGAGACAGATTTGGCTCTGTTGCTGGTGTTCCACCATCGCCAAGCTTGGGTAACCGCAGAAAGAGCAGAAGCTCGTTCAACGATGGTCGCCGTCCTTCATTCTTCAAGGAAACTCCTCCTCAAGGTGAGTTGGAGAAGTTGGGCTCGGAGTTGGTTTCTCAACCTCCTTCGAACTTGTCTGAGGGTGATGCTCTTGTGAACTACATCAGAAAGAACAACACATTTTTGAGAAACTCAGTGTTGTCTGTTAAGGAGTTCACTCGTTCCGACATGCACGCTTTGTTCACGGTTGCTCAAGAGATGAGATTGGCGGTTGAGAGACAGGGTGTCTTGGACTTGTTGAAGGGCAGATTGTTGGCCACCATGTTCTACGAGCCATCCACCAGAACTTCTTCTTCGTTCGACGCTGCCATGCAAAGATTGGGTGGTAGAGTTGTTGCCGTTGCTGCTGACTCGTCTTCTGTCAAGAAGGGCGAGACCTTGCAGGACACGATCCGTTCTTTGGCCTGCTACTCTGACGCCATTGTGTTGAGACACCCATCTGAGGAGTCTGCGGAGATTGCTGCCAAGTACTCGCCAGTTCCAATCATCAACGGAGGTAACGGAAGCAAGGAGCATCCTACACAAGCCTTGTTGGACTTGTTCACCATCAGAGAAGAGTTGGGTACGGTGAACGGTATCACTGTGACTTTCATGGGTGACTTGAAATACGGTAGACCCGTACACTCATTGTTGTACTTGTTGCGTCACTACCAAGTGCGTGTGCAATTGGTTTCTCCTAAGGAGTTGGCCTTGCCTTCTTCCATCAAGGAGATGTTGGAGGAGAACAACATGTTGATTTCCGAGACCGAGGAATTGACGCCAGAGATCATTGCCAAGTCCGATGTTTTGTACTGTACTAGAGTGCAAGAAGAGAGATTTGCCGACAAGGAGACCTACTTGAGATTGAAGGACACCTACGTGGTGGACAACAGAATCTTGTCTCACGCTAAGCAACACATGTGTGTGATGCACCCATTGCCTAGAACCTCTGAGGTCAAGGAAGAGGTGGACTTTGACCAAAGAGCCGCCTACTTCAGACAAATGAGATACGGCTTGTACATCAGAATGGCTTTGTTGGCCATGGTCATTGGCGTTGACTTTTAAGGTTTTTTTATATCTACTTCTCGGGGGAACAGCATGAAGGGCATGCAAGGTGGATACAGGGTTTGAGCCAATAACTGGCCGTTTGGGGGAATGGTCATCATATTATTTAGTCATGAGCTTTTGACCCCGGCCCACCCGCGTGTGCTTCCAAGAAACTCTTTCTTTTATATGAACACTGATTGCAACAGTGAAAGGAAAAAAATTCAAAACAAAAAAAACATTATTTTATTACATTTATACATAGATATCAAATTGCAAATTATTTTATTACTGGACATATGTAGCAACAAAAGTTAGTCGTTTTTGAAAAACATATTCGCCTCATCACCTCTTTCTTGGTCCAGGTGTTTGTCTTGTCCCGAAACGGACTCGGATGGTGCTTCATCGTCAAGATGATGATGGTGATGATGTTCTATGGTGCTTCATCGTCAAGATGATGATGGTGATGATGTTCTTGATGATGGTGATGGTGGTGATGATTATGGTGATGATGATCGACTTCTTCGTTGGATTGCATCAACGCACGAGCAATTTCGATTTCATCTCCGCCAGCATTCACACTATGATCAAACGCAGTAACATCAGGGTCTACAGGCACGGTATCGGCATCAGTATCGGTATCGGGATTTGCCCGATTATCATGTCGTTTACTAGACCCGTACTTGTTAGTAAAGGCATGATGTGGGTATTCGCCCGCGTAAAAAGCATGACTAGGATGATTTCCTACTGCAGCGGCAGCCACTGCTGCATATGTGGGTTGTCCCGAATCGCTTGTGTGAGCACGTGAAGCGTCACGTCCATCCGTCGTTTTCTGTCTTTTGTGTGCGGCCTCCACCACCGCAATAAGCCCGTCATCTAAGCCAGTAAGATCGTGTCCAAGCAAGGCATCCTGGTCCCTGGTGCTGGGAATATGATGGAGCAAAGAATTGTTTGTAGGTGTAGCATTGGCGGAAATCGTCGTGGCTGCAGAACTAGCGTTTGCCGCCCCAGAATTGCTGGTGTTGTTGTTGTTGTTGTTGCTGCTGCTGCTGACATGTGAAAGTTTCTGTTTCATCATTGGGGCCCGTTTTACCATCGCCTCCTGTTTTGCCTGTTCCGTGCATGCAACACAGTTTTTGATGGCCGCCAGTACGGTATCCTTAATCCGTGTCCAGTGGTATTTTTCCGAAACCGCCGATGTCGTTTTGTTGATGCCGCCATGATTAGCAAGGTGTGTTTCTGCACAGATTTGGAGCTGGCGCACTGGATCACTCACCACCTCCTTATCTCGGAGCATGAGCTTGCCGAATTCAAGACGATAATGTGCCGCGGATGAGCGGAGCCGCAGTTTCTCTTGGCGGTCGGCCATTGCCGGGTATTTTCCTGTTTCTAGATAGTATTTGATTTTATCAAAACGGTAGGCACCCAATGTGGCATCTGCTAGTGTGACGAGCTCACGCCCGTAAATTATGGCGTCAACGGCAGTATCGTGGCCTTTCAAAATCCCCGCCAGCTTGATCCGTCCAATCCGCTTAAAGTTGAGCAGTTCCCATAGACTGCGGGCTGCCACATTTGTTTCAAATACAAGGTTGAACACACAATAAGTGTATCCTAAACGAGGTGCCCACAGCAAGAAACAGTCGGTGAGTGTCCGACCAATTCCTTTCCCTCGAATTCCAGCATTCACAAGAAACCCAGCGGTGCATATATGTGAGGCACGGCCCGGATAGTTTGGCTTGATGAAAAACGTGCCCAAACACTCTTTTTCCCAATGTTTCGGTCCCTCCAACGAGGGCAGGTCGCCCAAAACCATCACGCCGGCAAACGCGCCAAACCAATAGTTTTGGAACGAGTCCAAATGCAACGTATCGAAAAACGAAAACGTGTCTCCACGCTCAATTTCAATGTTGAATTCGTCACACAAAAACGCTAGTAACCCGGGCGGAAGCCGGTCCGTGCTTTGCACAGGATATATCGTTGCCGTTGTTTCGCCATCTTTCAAAAGCACTGTGTAGTTTTCGATGCTGGCCATCGGATTATAGTCGAGTTGCAGCCGATAGTGTGGAGGCTGGAGCACATCATCAAACTCCGGCATGTTTTGAAAGAGAGTTTGTCTTTTCTTTTTTTTTTCAAATTATATATTTTTATTTCAAATAAAGAACACGCGAATCTTCTTTTTATTATTTTATTCTTGGCCTTTCTTTTCTCCCTGGGAGTTTTGGTGAATGGTGGGAAGTATATCAATGTGTTGATATATTTTGCAGCAATTCAGCTGGTTATCACGTTCTACAGTAGATTTAAGACTGGTGTAGATCGTGGGATGGTGTGTTTTGGGCAACCCCGGGGCGCGGTCACGTGAGCAGTTTTGGAAAAAGATTAGTGGGGGTTTTTCTTTGCCAAAATTCAGAAATACGATACTGAGGAATTTTGGTTCTTTTTGAAATACTGGTCTTATTCGTCACTTGGTTTTTCTTTTGTACATATTGTACAAAGGACATACATTTTCATGGGCTCATATTTCTTATCCATGTTTCAATCTCGTGGCTTTACTCGCGTGCGAATAAATCTTTGCCACTTTGACCTTTGAAAAAATACTAAAAAATTGGAGGGTGCTTAATTTTTTCTGCCGATATATTAAGGTACGAAAAATCTTTTGTAAACTTTAGATATGGTACCAGGGTGTTTACTAAAGGTCGCAAATCTCTTCTATCCAGAAAATATAAGAATTTTGACTTTATTTTCCTGGGCCTTTTGTTTCTCATAATCACACGCTTTTTTCATTGACAGGTTTATACATCAGCAGTAGAATCTTAACATCCTTCAAAACTCTTGATTTTTGACGACTACAGATTGAAAATAAAAGCCAGAAGATTCTATTGTCCTGCGATACTCCGGAAACTTTGTTGATATGAGGTATGTCTCTAAACCAAAAACCTAAGCGCGTCTATTGGTGGTTCTATACATAAGGGACGTGATTTTATAAAACTTACTGCTGCTTTAACTTTCGCCAGCTTCGCTCTCCAAAGTATTGATTACACGTTTTCGTAATTGGTGGAGACACATAATTAAACTTGTTTCACATTAAAAAAAAAAAATAAAAAAAAAAAAAAAAAAAAAAAAAACACCTAGTTGAGGTCCTTTCCGTACATATATGCACCCACCAATTTATCCTGGCCCTTTAACATGGCAACGTTCTTCACATAGCCGATTCTCTCGAACCCCAAAGATTCCCAGATCTTGTAGCTGGCCACATTAGTTTCGAAAACAAGGTTGAACACAGAATACACGTATCCCAACTTGGAGGCGATTTTCAAATATTGCTGGCCAAGTTCTTTGCCAAGCCCCAAGCCTCTACGCACGTGGTTTACGATAAAACCAGCATTACACACATGAGAACACCGGCCGATATAGTTTGGCTTGACGTAGAATTGGCCCAAGTACTTTTTATCCCAGAATTCTTGAGGCTCATCCACCCACTTTGGATCGTACTCGCCTTCAATCAAAACGGCCGCAAACGCTTCAAAGAAATACAGCAAAAAATCGTCATACGAAAACTCAAGGTAATGCGGATACGTTTTTCCTTCTTCAATGACATAGTTCATTTCCTGCCAGGCCAGTTTGATCAATCCAGTAGGAAGATCCTCGGGTTTATGGGCCGTGAGTAAAGTAACAGTATCGCCTGTTTTGGCAAGTTTGAAGACAACGTTTTCCGTGAATTTGGGGGTCGTGGTGAACTTACGGTCCGCATATGGTAAGGTTTTCAAATGTTCGATATCGTAAGGCATGGTTTATAATGAGAGACAAGGATCGTTATAGATAAATTTGGGGGAAGAGAACTGTACTATCTTCTGATAATTTAATCGTAATTTTGGTTTGGCCACAATCATGTTACCATTTTCAGCACTCCCGCCAAGCGCCTTTATCGTAAGCGGATAATAATTCGCGCATTCTGCCATTAATCTTTTCCAGAAGATTCTACGTAGTTAACCCGAAAGTATTATGAAATTGAATTAATCTCTTCTTTTATGAATCTTCAAAAGACTAACTCACTTTCTAAGTGAAAATTTTAGGCATTTTCATGGAAATCACGATGCCTAGTCTTGTAGTGAAACTGAGTCATATTCCCTGTGGAAATAAAAAACCAAATCGGGAAATACGCGCGTGGGGGTGATGAAATTAATCCTGATGATCCTGATACTCGGAAGCAGACTTGAGTCATTTCTTTATTTTATTTGAAAATGATTTTCTTCTCCACAAGTTTATGGCCTGCTTGGAATTTTTTTACAATTTTAAAAATTTATTTCAAAAAGTAATTGGGGGAATTTCAAGGGCCGGCTCAGGATAGGGTCAAATAAAGCTGGGGGAATTTATTCTCAAGGAATTTTAAAATTCCGTTAACGGCAGACAAGTCGTTTTAGTAAGAGAAAATTGTAAATATTCTCATTGGTATGAATCCACTGGCTCGATGTAGCATGTCCCAAATATCACCTTCAATGTGAAATGCTCATTATAATCTTTGAGATCCTAATTTCAAGTTACATTTTTTCTATAGTTATGCCTCCTGATTCCAACGGTAATAGCTCGCAAAAATCAAGCCCATTGTTTCATCATGTAACCCGATTTCAAACCATCTGCCGAGTAAAGCCAGCTGGTGGTAGTTTCGACTCAACTAATCAAGTTATAAATCAATTGAGGTAGCCCCAATTCATCTTAGTTCTGTGCTCTATATCCAAGATGAGATCCTACTTCACAACTTTGACTACCCTTTTCCTTGTTAATGTTGTGTTAAGCATACCGAATTCAGGCTTGAATGACAACAAATTGAGAAAAGAGACCACAAGAAATGAAAATGTCGACCATATTGATTTTGCAACCTGGCGAGAATTGACTAGAAAAGACGAGCCACCCGAAGAGAGTAGCGTGTCCTCTATAGTTGGTACTCTCGAGGCTAAATTAATTGAACTCGGTCTTGACTCTTTAATAAATGAGGAATATTTGGGGAAAGTCGTTGAGGAGGGAAATGAAAAGGAGTTTCAAGAAAGGTTGGGCATTACCCGGCAGATATTCCATGGAACTGATGCCAACAACGTGTGCATGGCTTATAAGCCTACTAAAAGAGACTATAGAAGTCCCGCCAGTCAGCGCAAATCAGGAGAAGATTTTTTGCACTTTCAACGGTTTCCAGATCAATATGCCCAGCTCCACATTATAAGTGGGAATAGCAATTGGCTTCCAGCGTTCAGAGATTCCAGTGCATTATGTTCTGCGATGAACCGGACCTCGGTACGTATTTTTCTGGAACTTAAGAATAAGACAGGCTTTACTGCCGAGAATGTTTTGCGGGACTCCTGGGATACCTTGCTTAAAGAACCAAATATCCCCGGTTGTTTATCAGCACTTTATGCTGTAATTAGTCCACAGAAAAGAATATCAGTATCCAACCTCGGCAGGGGCTGGGCGGGCTTATACAGAAATGGTGTTCTTATTCAAAAAACACACCGCACCATGCACAGAGACGGGTTCCCATACCAATTGTGTTTACCTGATGAGGTTTACGAGCCCCTTCACCAGGATCCGCTTTATCAAAGCAGTAGGACCTATGACTGGAGATCACGTGTTGGCGATATTTTAGTGATGGTTTCCAGTGGCGTGAGGGAAGTGCTCAACCCGAACCAAATTTATAGTGCATTTACAACTGTCCAGAAAATGGAGTCTGGGGAAAGTTTTTCGGCACAGCACATCGATTTTTCTTTAGTCGCCATGGGAATTGCCAAGGCAGCGGAAATTGCTTCAGGTGAAATGCAGCCATACGATATTTCAGTTTTGGCCACAGTGGTGAAATAGCCAATAAAGCGTCAAAGTACACCGAGGCAAAGGATTCACGGTAGGAGGCCGGATTCCGTACGTTTATATTTTAATTACTGATTGTTTGTTTTGTTTTATGTTTTGAGAATTCTATTCAAAGTTTAAATGTCCTGTTTCCCGGGCTGGCGATATCATTTGTTAAAGTGACAATGCCAAGTATGAAGAGACACTGGTATTTGAAGTTGGCGAGCAAATTTTCAACCGACAAATTCGAGTTTACCGTATTCAACTCATTAAGCCGCTCACATTTATTCAAAACGTTATTCAGTACGTTTATAAATAGATAAAAGTGTGGCTTTTTTCTTCACTGAAGCTGTTGAATTTGTACTGACTTCAGTTCAACTGGTTACATCTGTGCGGCTGTTGCAAATAATGGGCAACCATCATGATACTTAAATTGCCAGTGATAGAGAATCGGGTAGATATTTTTCTCTGAAAAAAAAAAAAAAAGAAAAAAGAGAACAATATTAAATTAAATAATAAAAAAAAGTCAAAAATGACAACAATCATTTTCTGCATTTTCTGTGTGATAAGTAAAGCTGATTATGCATTCACATCACAATCTATTCTTCAGTATCATGCCTCTTGGCAAAAGGCTCTTGCTCGTCTTTCCCGAAATGGTGTATGGGAGTGCATGTACCACTGCCTGCAATCAAATGTTCAGTTTTCCCCGGCCCGTGGGCCATGTGCGCTATGTGCACTCCGCTGATGGTGTACCCCGTTGAAGCAGTTCTAAAATCTCGATACAACAATTTTAACGATAATTTCTTTTATCCCAACACAATCCCACGAATACCAAATCAAAAATGGACGAAACCAAGCGCAATGGTCTTGCAGCAGACTGTATGTATAATCCTCTTTTTATTCCTTCGAATACACACGTCTCCGATATCTTCTGTTCACAAAGCGCCGGCCTATATTGAAAAACCAAAGAAAAAAAAAAAAAACAGCATCAGGTTAGCCGCCGACCAACTGATTGTGACAAACCCTGGCGGCAAACCGAATAGAGAATTTAAAAAAATTCGGAGACTTGATTAACCAAACATTAGCTTATACTAACAAAACAGCCGGCAATAAGAAGGATAAGCGCAGACAACAAATCACCACGCGGCTCACGAAAATGGAAGCGTCGTTTGCCGACGATAAGAACAATTATTATCGAGGCCTCCTTCATAATCTTCAGGCAACCCTTGCGTCGATCCAACAGGGTACAAATGAAGAGTACGTGCACCGCAAAACAAGCTTAGAAACAGACCGAGACTATGAGCTCACGCGGCTCAGATTATGGGAGGAATATCAAGTGAAACGAGTCGAGGACGAGTACAAAGAGGCGATCAAAACGTCGACGGCAAACTACGATATGATGGTGAAGCTTCTTAAGGAAAAATACTACGATAAATTGCAGAAACAGGTGAAACAGTTGAAGGAGGATAAACTTCTTTTAAATTTGGTTAATGCCAGCCTGTGGAACGCCAGCTCCAGTTCCGGCGACCTGTACTCCACCGTTTCGGCATTAAATGCAGCTGCCGCCAACGCCCTGATGAATTTCACTGACCGCCGGTCGCTCCGCAAACGTGAATTTTCCTCGCGGTTCACTGCCGGCGAGGCCGATGATCTTTCTGATAGTGCCGCCGGGTCTGGCTCAATGGGCACAAGTCATTTGCGAAACGGGGGCGCCAATGGACATATTTCTTCTGGATACGCGCTGTCGCTCAAGAGAAGGCGTCACTACCAGACACGGTACTCGTCTAATGATGAGCACTCGACAGGTATGCACAGTCTGGGCAACGGCCATCATGGAAGTGGACTGGGCCTGGGTCACCATGGCAGTCATGGTGCTGGTGGCTCAATTAGTGGAAACGACAGTAATCTCAGCGATAAGGATTATGACACGTTGAATCATTTGATCATGAACAACGAGGACGGTGGAGTATCAAAAATTTTGGCCGAGAAGGAAAAGCCGAGCGGCCGCCCCAATACCAGAGGTTCTCATCGTCAATTCGTTGGTGTTCATGGACTTAAGCCAGAGGAATTGAACGACGATCTCAATTTGCTCCGTAATGCTGTGAAAAGGGAGAAATAGGGACACCATTTCCTCTTTAACAAGAAATGTCTTTCACGAGAATTATTTATTTGGTTGCGTCATTTTCGTGTGTTCTCTGGGGAATTATGATTTAACAGATTGATGGATGTATTATGGGCCAATTTTTTTTCACAAGAAAAACGGGATATTGCCATAGCTTGACGACGCAAAAAAGCTGCGAGTATGATTCTAAGGAGTACTCACAATTCTCAATTTTCACTTGCTGTTTACAGATATTAGAAGACTTTGAGGCGGGCACAATAATGATCTCGATGCCTTTGCTTGTCTCGCCACAGTTGACTGACACAAGCGATGAAAGTATGTGGTCATTTACTTCTCATGGAAATACGCCTTGCTTCATTTAAGAAAGCGAGGACAGTGCATGCATAGTGTCTGCCCTACATAAAAAGTATTGAAAGCAAGCGGCGTGTGTGGTAGGAATTTCAAGTGCTGGTGGGATATTTTTTCGACACAGTAACACACTTCTTTCTAGTGCTCTCGTTGGAATGAAAGCTGTTGATTTCACTATCAACCCTCATTTCCTAGTTCAGCTTCACTTTCGCGTACCACATTGAATGTTTTGCACATGCTACTGCAAAGAACTGTATTGTGCTTCTGTGGTTAAATCAGAGATCCTGTGAGTTTCTAAAGTTCTTTCAGAAAAACAAACACACATGAATGCTTTGGATCTGGTGCGGTAAATGCCAGAGTGAGCCCTGCGCTTTAGTTTGCTGCAGGTTTTTGTCCCACAATTGTTATGTGCAAACCACGTGATGTGGCATGCAGCATAGTCTGGATAACAATAAAGAACTTTCTTCAAAATAGATCATTATTGCAGATCATTTATTCGAAATCTGATTGATAGATTACTTGGATGCTATCGGATTGGTGGTTTGATGACAGATCATTCCTTGAAACACTCGTTTCAGTGCATTTTTACGGCTTCGTATCATTCAGGCGCGACCTGCGGGCAGCAGCGTTTTTTCCCTCACGTTCCCGCTCAAAATTCCTAGAGTGGCCCGCCAAGCAAACATATCAGTAACTTCCTAACGGTTTTCCTTTACTGGCTTGTGAAAAGATAAGGTGGAGTTAATTCCGCATGAAAACATCTGCTTATATACCTTTCGTTGTCTTATAATTTTTTTTATCCCCTTTTTCATTTTACCTTCGCTCATTTAATAGAAACTCGTCACAGAGTCACCCACATTCACTCATTCATTCACATAGCTTGATCCAAACAAAATGAAGGAGAGTATTTCACAGGAAAGTATGAGTCCCAGTTCCGGATTCCAGGAATTTGAAACCGAAATGCCTACATATCCCCACGAGCTGACGTTCTCAAGCATTAAACGGAATGCTTCGTACCGCTTTTCTCGTGTGACAAAAAGATACGCGAAGTTCTGGCAGTCACTACGAAAATTGATTTGTTTCATGTTTGTTTTCCTAATATTGCTTGCTCTTTTTGGAATAGCTTTTGTGAATTTTAAGGGTCAGGAGGTAATAGGCAGCGATGTGCCGGACTTTTCTCATGATAAGCCCGAGCGGTTGTCAGGCAAAACTTTGGCCTCGTCTAAAGATTATCCATTTGAAGTGGGATGCCGTGTGCCAGATATAGATGCTCCCAGAGCAAATGCCTCGTTCATTATGCTTGCTCGAAACACGGAAATTGACGATGTGGTCAGTTCCATGAGATCTTTGGAAAGACACTTTAATCAGTGGTTCAATTATCCATGGGTGTTTTTGAATGATGTGGAATTTGATGATAATTTTAAAGAAACCGTGAAGCTACACACAAATGCCGAGGTGGAATTTGGTCTCGTGGAGGCGGAGAACTGGAACTTCCCCTCAGATATCGATCAGATCGAATTCCAGGAGTGGCTTGATGGCCAAGGAGATCGTTCAGTTATGTACGGAAATATGGAGTCGTACCATAAAATGTGCAGATTTTATTCTGGCCATTTCTATGACCACCCTTTAGTCCGCAAGCGTGAATGGTATTGGCGTGTTGAGCCTGACGTGCAGTTTTATTGTGACTTAACCTACGACCCATTTATCGAGATGGAGAAACTGAACAAAAAGTACGGATTCACCATGAGTCTTAAAGAGCTTTATTATACTACCCCGTCTTTATTTAGGACAACAAAGGCATTTATAAAAGAAAACCAAATCGAGGTGGGAACTGCATGGGATTTTGTGGTTGATAGACATCCTGCTCTTATAGGGGAAAATGCTCATCTTTATGATTCATGGAAAAGTATTGATGAAATCCGGAAGCAAGTGGAGGAAAATGTCAATCTCAAGTATTTGCTCGAGAAAAAGGGCAAGACAGAAGAAGATCTAGAGGCTATAAAAGATTTCCAACATGTTAAGAATATTTTTGGAAAGGCAACAGAGAAACCGACGTTGTATTCCGATCGAGTTGATGACGAGGAGTACAATTTGTGTCATTTCTGGACAAATTTCGAAATTGCAAAGACGGAAATCTTTCTTTCCAAAACTTATCAGGATTATTTCAAGTACCTCGAACGGGCCGGTGGGTTTTATAAGGAAAGATGGGGAGATGCACCAATACACTCAATTGCGGTGGCAATGATGCTTCCAAAAGAGCAATTGCATTATTTTAGAGATATCGGGTATATGCATTCCACACTTGGACACTGTCCAGGAAATGCCCCGGGAAAGCAACTCCCATACAAGTCTAACGGGTTCAAAGATGAGGAAAAGCCATGGTACAAGACTTTTTACGCAAATGGGCCGGATAAGCCGGTGAGAAACGGAGTCGGATGTAGATGTGAGTGTCCCATTTTAAGCAGGGAAAGAGAGAATGGGTCAAAGTGCATAAAGAGGTTTGCCAAGGTTTTATCCGACGACTATAGATCACCCAAGCCCATTGATTTGGATAAGATGGAGAGATTGGCGGAGAGAAAACTTGAGAAGAAACTTAGGAAGGGAGAAAAAATCGGGCAGGATGACACAGGGAATTAGAATTAGAATTAGAGTTAGAAAAGAATTGCTGGAAACAGCTCAATCAGTGTCATCATTTATTTATTTAAAACAAGTTATACTTGATCACGAAAACCCACTTTAGGAAACTAGAGTGACTCACCGGTAGGCCAGTGATATCTCATATTCATGCTTAGACAAGTTCTACAAGGAGTATTTTCAATTATTTTGTTTTTCTTTTCGAATCGATCGTAAATTCTAATATACACTGATAAAACAGAAGCTAGTAATACAAAGCGGCGCACGCAACACCTCCTTTAGACATGGGTCATGACAATTAAGGAGCACAAGCTGCTTAACCACCGAAACCGTACAAGGTTCTACCTTGTCTCTTCAAAGCGTAGACAACATCAAGAGAGGTGACGGTCTTTCTCTTGGCGTGCTCGGTGTAAGTGACAGCGTCTCTGATGACGTTCTCCAAGAACGACTTCAAGACACCTCTGACCTCTTCGTAGATCAAAGCGGAAATACGCTTGACACCACCTCTTCTGGCCAATCTTCTGATGGCTGGCTTTGTGATACCTTGAATGTTGTCTCTCAAGATCTTTCTGTGACGCTTAGCGCCACCCTTTCCAAGACCTTTTCCTCCTTTTCCTCTACCAGACATGATGTAATAATTATTTGTTAATGATAAATAAAAAAAAAAAATACAACTCCCTGTGCGGGCACACGGTTATTTATATGGACTTTGGTGTTTGCACTCACTCGAAACCCAACCCCCACCGATTCACGCGACTCGTGTTGGGAGGAGGAAAGGCTGCAGGAGCATTACCCGCGATCCAAAACAATAACGTTGAAAGGTCTCGTGAAGCGTGAGGAAGCACGGCCGCATACCTTGAAAAGCGTGGTGCGGGCCGGTCTGCAAAATTCGTGCCGCATGTGTATATTACAGCACGCAAATGAAGGCACTTCTTCAAGGCGCAACAAGCTCCGCGCACGCGAATTTGCACTTCTGTCGCGCACAAAAGCCACGCGAAACGTCTCAAACACATCAGAAGCGCCGTCTCTCCATGCCCCATGCACTGCAAAACTGCAAAAGCATGCGCGCACGCGTAGCTGTGATACTGCGCTTCTTGCGTGTGCCTTGCCGTTAGCGCCATGCTAGCAGCACGAGCGACCGCGACTGCAAAAACAAAAAAAAAAAAATAACAAACACCAAGGCCCCGCACCAGTTCCATATTTCATATATAAGACCAGGCAATCCGCGCTCCTTGGCCAATTTTTTTTTATTTTTATCTGTCATTCACATCATTAATCATGGCTAGAACCAAACAAACAGCTAGAAAGTCTACCGGTGGTAAGGCACCAAGAAAGCAATTGGCCTCCAAGGCTGCCAGAAAGTCTGCTCCATCTACCGGTGGTGTCAAGAAGCCTCACAGATATAAGCCAGGTACCGTTGCCTTGAGAGAAATTAGAAGATTCCAAAAGTCTACTGAGCTTTTGATCAGAAAGTTGCCTTTCCAAAGATTGGTTAGAGAAATCGCCCAGGACTTCAAGACCGACTTGAGATTCCAATCTTCTGCCATCGGTGCTTTGCAAGAATCCGTTGAGGCTTACTTGGTCTCCTTGTTTGAGGACACCAACTTGTGTGCCATCCACGCCAAGAGAGTCACCATCCAAAAGAAGGACATCCAATTGGCTAGAAGATTGAGAGGCGAGAGATCTTAGGGGAGTTTTCGGTTATTTCTGGTATTTTATGTAAATTAGTTGTACAATACACCCATCGTGTTTGAGAAATTTGTTTTTTATTGTAAGTTTGTATGTTTTTTTGACAAGTGTTCAGCAATTCTAACCCAAACATTGGAATTGTGTGTTGGCTGCTAAAGTTTTTGATTTCGGTAGGTGTGCGATACAGTGTGGTGGTGCACGGGGGTATTGTATGTGGTTGAGGGTTCTGCGCAGCAACCTTCTCCACGTTTCGAGGTTTGAATTCTACGTAATATCTCGTGCGAGAATAAAACCTTCAGATTTATCACACGTGAGTTAATTTGTTCTGTTGCTCTTTCTGCGTGAGTATTAGCGATTGAATTGTCTGAGTAAACAGATTGCTGCCTTCCAGTTAGTCTACTGAAACCTCAATTGCCCTAGTTAAGGTAAAGTTTTCGATATTTAATTAATCATGGAGGAGATTCAAAACACCGCCACCAACTACGTGGATCTTGCTGGCCAATCGCCCCTTCCTCCCTTATTCGCGTCGGCGTCCCTTCTTTACGTAGGCCTCACTTCGCCTGCAGCAATTGCGTCGAAAGTCGGTTCTTCCGGAGGATCGTCGCTGTTTTCTAAATCCACTACTCTTACAAAACCTTCCAGAAGCACGTGTTTATTGTTTGGTGCTGCCAATGCTCTAGGCGGCTGGATCATTTATGACGGTGATGTGACGAACGGTGCAGGTTTCACGTTTGCGTGGTCTTCGCTTTACTTAATTGTTAATGGAAGACCTTCTTTCCGCAGCATGTTGCATGGCCGTTTAAGCCCCGTGGCCCTTTCTATTTTGGCTTTGGGAAATGCTGGTATTTATGGTAAGCAGTTTTTCTGGCCTTCAAAAAAACCTGTGTTGTGAGCAAAACAATGTGTTAAAACAGTGTGAATAGGTTTTCGTTTAATACATTAGTACAATAGTTTGGATTCAGCGTAGTTAACAATACTAAGTTTCTGATTCTTGGTTTCTGATAATAACGTTATTTTCATTTATTCAGTGGTGTATCGAGCCTCGCATAATACAAATGGGGGGCTTTAACTGATTGAAAAGTGAAGCTTAGGAGCAGATCTAGAGGAAAAACAACCATACTAATTTAAACAGAATGTTCATATAAAAAAAATTAACACTGCTGATTTTACAGCCACGCCATCGGTAGAAACCGGTTTTCCCGGGCGTATTCAACGATTCCCGTTTCGTCGTATAATTCGATAAATTGCTGGTCCATGGGCCGTTCTTTCGGCGCCGCAAACTTACGATATTCATCAAAAATAATCGTAAGTGACCAGCCCTGAAGTCTTCTCAACACACCTACTAAACATCCAGTCCGATGTTTGCCTCGGTTGCAATGGATCAAAATAGGCTGGTTTTTTGGATCAATCACGATTTTCATGGCTTTTGTGATGAGGTCACTACTGATTTTCACAAAAGGTTCTTTGTTTCCCGACATCCCAAGCTGGAATAACTTGATACCTTCTTTTTCGAAAAACTCCAGTTGTGCTTGTGGATACTCCTCAGGAATCAAGCAAAGCACGGATTTAAGCCCTAATTTTTTGAGAAACCCAAAATTTTGGGCCTGCGGGAACGACAGCCGGTATATTTTATTAATCACGGGTGCAAAGTTTTCGGGTGGTGTCAACGTTTCACTGCCTATAGCCAATTCTTTTCCGGTATAAGCATCAGCAGTCTGTTGCTCCCGATCACCATCGTATTTATCGTCAAGATCTTCTTCATAGGTCATCTCTTCCTCCTCGGTCGTCGTGCCTACACCTTCTTCGATTTTGATGCTAGTTAATCGGGATCGTAGTTGTTTGATTTGACCATTCAGATTTGAGGGCAAGTGACTTTCACTTCCAGCAAAAGAACTGCCACCATTTACGTATTGGGGCTGCGATAGACTCAGTTTCGGCAGCGGTTCTATATCTTCGTCCATCTGAAACGGGTCTTCGGAGATATCTGCCATTTTTTTGTATGTTTTATGTGTGTTTTAATGGCGAGAGATTTGGTGTGGTTTAAATGAGGCCGAAAAACTGGTCGGATTTGGCCGTAGACTCAGGTAAGAATAAGGTCAGGGGATATCCTTACGTTAAAAAAAGTTGAAAGTTTTGGTCACTTGAAGTTTTCTTTCTTTTTTTTTTTTGCTAAAATCACCGGGGATTTTTATATCGATAAGGCTCTTTGACTAGTTACGATTCTTGCACCGAAGAAGTCTGCTGAGTATCGCTGCCCCGTGTGCACACTATCGGGAGATACCATACAAAAAAAAGAAGAATGAAAAAAATAAAAAAAAAAGAAACAAGTATAGAGCTGGCTTATCGGAAAGCAAAAAAAAAAAAAAAATGGGAATTTCAAAGGCTTTTCAACTGGAAATAAACACAGTCTTATTTTTTAATTTAATACAATACCAGAACAGTTCTGCTGCTTGTTTCATTTCAGATGTTCAATATTTGCGCAGCTTATTGAGGACTGAAGCACGAAAGAATTATTCGCTGATGAATTTCATCATAAAATGTAAGTTCCGGTGAACCAATTTCTACAATTTGTTTCGTAATCTTCACATTCAAATCAGATCTCATTCCTCTAGAAATAAAAAAAAATCAATTTATTATACATATTAAACAGAAACACAAAAAAAAGCAGGTGGAATTCGGGTCTGGGTTTGAGAAAAATACTGTCCCACCTACAACCTGCAGAAATAGTTGGTACACCATTTAAAAAGAAAAAAGAAGACACTAGTGTTCGTAAACTTGTTCCTCCTCTACTTCACGAAGAATCCGCTCGATGGAATCAACCTCCGTATGCAATCCAGCAGCATCGGAAATGGACTCTGCCAAAGTTCCCCTTTCGTAATCGGAAATGGGCGATCCTGTTTTATGCACTTTATAAAACAGCGACAAGGTTTTTTCCGAAGATTCGTTGGTACTGGTTCTGCTGAAAAAAGAGTTCTGACAGGAGGTTGGTGTCGAAGAATTATTGGATGAGGATGCCCACAAGGAACTAAGTGGCAAATTGCAAACCACAATGATCACACTCAAATTTAAATAAACTGTGCTTCGTGCTCCCGTGTATGACCAAATCACCATTATTGAAGGGATGATACATGTTTGCGTAGACATGATAAGCAAAATGTGCATGGCATCAAATTGCTTCAAACCCAATACCCGCCTCGTTCTTACAGCAAAAACTAACTTTGCCATTAAAAGAATGCACGTGTAATTAATAGAAGCGGCAAACATGATGAAAGGAAGGTTATTTTCCCAGCTGGCATACTGTTTAAAGCCATCAGTAATCTGTGCTTTTGCATTCATCAAATTATGGGTAATGCTGATCACATATAAAACCACCACAACGATAGCGAGTGCTGCCGAAATCAAGGAGAATATAATACCGGGCGAGCGTGCTTTAGCTGACTTGAAAATGACATGGATTTGATACACAAAAACACACTCCACTGACATAATCAACAAGACATAGAAGGTATTGACAGCAATGGTTAAGTGGAAGTTGTCCCAGTAATCATAAAATAATCCTGTGGCTTCAAACGATAAGGAATTTAATGGGCCGAGAAGGTAACCAATATAAAGTCCCGAACGCACAACGAGAAACAATAAGGCCACCTGATGTAATATGAACATGGGTGTTTTCTTGTTAACAATAACGAGCCATGAAACAAGCATAAGTAAAGCACCTGCCCCAATTGCCAAGCCTTGAGCAATTGCTAGTCTGATACTATCACGAAGCGCAGAGTCTAACTGGCCAAAAGTGACAGAAAGGACGGTGTCCGCCACGGTGAAATTAAGAGGCACATCGGCCGGGTCTATATTGGATATCATTAACGATAGATTGAAAAGTCATTTTTAAGTAGAAAAACAGGCGTGCTCTTATATATTTAACGCTGGACGCTGTGGGTGCAAAAAGTGCGTGCGATCGGTTTAAATGACTTGCCGTTTTTGGAGGTCGCAATGGGTCTTTGGTGGTGGTCTTGCAGATACACCTAATCGATGAGTTGATTAATGCAAGACCCGCAGGACAAAATCATCTCAAAATGCACAAGATGTGGCTATAGGCGTCGAAGCCTGTTTCTTTTGTTCACGAGATGCGTTTTAAGTGGTTTTATCCCGGTTTGAATTGGGAATCCTCTTTACCGGAAAGAGATTTTTACAGACTATAAACTCCAAGTTCCTGAAGTCTATCTTTACCAATATTTCTGGAGAAGTTACAGGATTTCAAAACCTTCAAGAGATTATAATATCCCAAATGTTTGCAAGTTTCCAGAATTGTATTATCCTGAACATCATAATTATCATTAGACTAATACTTCGCTGCGATATGTCAGCCTGAAACAAGTGCGTTTCAAATCTCAGGTCACGTGCCTGATTCCTATGCTCAATTCATCCACCCAATTAGAACTGGCGGCGAGAAAACCGGTTGTGACACGGCAGTTTCAAGAGACTTTGAAATTTTTCTTGTGTGATTTTTTTTTTGTTACGATGTGAAGAGAAATTTATAACTGTGTGCCTGCCACATAGGGCGATATACACTGTGATATTGTTATGAATTGAGTGTTTTTTTTTTCTTCGACTCACACTAGCTTTTCCCCTGCCCCGCCCACTTGACGTACTTTCGCGAAACTGCCAGGCGGCCCGGACATGAGTGACCAGGGGGGATCTACCTATTGATTTGGGGAAAAATGATGAGGATTAATTCAACCGAAAAAACGTTGATTGAAGTGCAACACTAAAATTGATTTTTTGCAACTTATCATAGGCAGGTTATTTCTTTTTCTTGTAGTCTCTTTTTTTTAGAGGGTTGGTCATAAGCCGATATTTTGCTCACAACGATATCGCTAACCTATTTTTTTTTTTTTTTTTTTTTTTTTGCCTGGTCGCGTCCACCACCACCCGCACTCACAGCCAGGTGTTCGATTATCTCACCAACCAATTCAACGTATCCCTTCGTTAGTGCTTTCTCTGGCTCAACTTATCCACAAACGTTACACCCACACAAGCCAAAAGTGACACTATAGACGGCCGCATTTTTTACAGAAGCTGTTCTTTGTTTTTCCTTTTTTTTTCCCCTTTTGTTTACATATAATATTTTCTTCTTGCTGAAAATATAGTTACCGCATTTTATTTCAAATCCCCGTTGTCAGAAACAGATCCAGTAGTCGCCCCGAAAATCTTCAAATGTCGGACCAGAACGATATTTCCATGTTGGATGTCTCCAATGCACTCGACAGCATTAGTACAGACACAAACACACAAGCGCCCACCAGACGGAAATCCACGCTTATTCTTACGGACGAGCCAGATGGCGAGAAAATGCATGTGGAAAGGTCGGATGAAGGAAACAACAACGGGCAAACCCGGGATCAATCGGCAAGGACCGAGCCGGAACAGCCGCCCGCTTCCTCGGGTGCACAAACACAAAATCAGACACAAACACAAACACAAACACAAATTCCAGACCCGGCCATCAACGTGCCTGTGGATATCACGTGGGTGCAAGGCGGAGATAAAGTATACGTGACAGGATCATTCACTGGATGGCGCAAAATGATTGGGTTGCAACGGCAACCAGACAATCTGCACGTGGTCACACTTGGCTTGCCCGTAGGCACCCACCGGTTCCGGTTTGTGATTGACAACGAGTTGCGGTTTTCGGACTTTTTGCCCACCGCCACCGATCAAATGGGCAACTTTGTAAACTACGTAGAAGTCACGCCTGAACACGTGCAAATGCACTTGCGTCAGCAGCAGGAACAGGAACAACGCCAGCAGGAGGAACAGCAACAGAAAACACAAAAGCGCAATCAAAGCCAGACTCAAAACCAGAACCAAGGTCTGCGTAATCGTTCGCTTGAAGGTCGTCCACGGCTGGACTCAATCTTCAAGTTTATCAGCGATGACGATGATATGGGCAACGGTTACCTGCGGTACTATGATGAAGATGGTGATCCAATCAACGACGACCACACTTATAACTACATTAATGAAATCCCGCCGATTTTCATCGACCCAAAGGTGATGGAGCAATATTATCTTGCTATCGACGAGCAGGCAAAGGCACAAAACGGGCCCCAGCAAGCGTGGCTTCATCCCCCGCAATTGCCGCCACAGCTTGATAATGTGATTTTGAATAATTTCAACTCGATGGATAAGCATAACAACTCGGGCGCGTTGCCAATTCCAAACCACGTGGTCTTGAAGCACTTGGCCACTACCAGCATCAAACACAACACCTTGGCTGTCGCCTCGGTTGTGCGCTATAAGCGTAAGTACGTGACTCAGGTATTGTATGCGCCTTTACAACAGTAATTGCGGCACGAGCACGTATGTTAGAAACGTGGGGGTGATTTTATTTTTTCTTTCTTTCTCTTACTATATTTACACTTTGCATGACACTTCAACCCCCTCTTTTTTTCTTCGAATATATGTATCCGCTAGGCAGGGCCTCGTAGAAAGACTTTCTTGATTTACATGGCTGTTTTTCACTTAAAGGATGTGGCAAGAAGAGAAGCTGGTCAGATTTAATGTTAATTAATATCCTTGCTCAAAGAGTAGAGACGCAAACATGAATCGCCAGTGTTACATTTAAGAGATGCGAGTGCAGGACTTCATTCAATGATCAAAAGTTACAATCACCTTTTAGTGGTTCCTTATGTGGTTTAATACTCTACCCTCGCTAATAATTGTTAAATAATACCGAAAGCATAACTTTCATGGTACGACAACAGGTAGCTCATAAATTGTGGAATCCGCAATTAAACCCCACCCAAGTACTTTCAAGTGGTTTGGATCTGAAAAACCATCAGCCACAAGATTAAAAAACGAGGGTAATTACTTAAATGCAAAATCTTGCATTGTGGAGCGTTTATTTCCGTAGTATGTCATTGTTTTCAATTTTGGAATCAATGGGACGTAAATTTCGGTACTCTACCATGTTACCCCGCAAAAGACCCGGGTTGAGATTTCACGATCTGATTTGCTCAAAACTTCTTTCTTTCTACGATTACTTTGTTGGAAACTTCTCGAATTAAAATTAAGATTAGGTAATCAAAACCATTTTTAATATAAAAAGAGGTGAATTTTTCCAAATCTCACATCCTACTTCTCTCAATTTCATTGCGGGGAGTGTTCGTAAGTTGTGACTTTGATGCATTTTTCCGCGGTTATGCAAGGCCTCGGCAAGGCGGGGAAAGTAAGCGCCGCGCCGGATGAGGCAACTGTTTTTCCATCCACGAAATACATCAAACAATAACGGCATTATCTATTGATAAAATTGGGGTATTTGTCTTTGTTTATGTTTTTGTTTCAGCCACGGAATTCGTCAAAACAGGGTTTGTTTGCCCCCTTTTGAGATGGCGGGGTTGACTTGCGGGTGGCTGAGTACCGGTTTCCGTTTTAGGAATTTTTGTAGATAATTTTTTCGTTATTGAAAATCTCGCGGAAAAAAAAAAATCGGCTCATGAAATCCAATTCTAGACTTCTTGAACAAATATTCAAAGAAGCTTCGAGATAACACTGCATTGATTTTTGATAAACCCATTGCATGCTTTTCTGCTAGATATACTTGAATGTGCTCTTGTTGATTTGGGAGAGATATTAATCTACTAAAGTACCAGGAATCATCCCTCCAAACGGCCATATCTAATCTATTCACTCGAAGGAAAAGGAAAAAACAAATATAAAAAATGGGCGTGACAACATTTCTCCACGATAACTTTGTACCGCACGTGCCTAAAACAGACTCAGGGCGTGGGCAGAAATACTCTCAGCCGCAAGAAACAGATGCAGATGCTAAAAGCCAGACCTCCATCACATCAATAGAAAGTGCACTGACACGAGAAAGTTCCAACCACCTTCAACGAAGCTTGAGAGGCCGTCACGTGCAACTTTTGGGTATTGGTGCTACAATAGGATCGGCATTGTTTGTGGCAATTGGAAAAGGTCTTCAGTATGGACCACTCAATTTATTTTTGGGGTTCTTGGTCTGGTCAATACCGATTCTTTTCATCACCGTTTCCACTGCGGAAATGGTCACATATTTGCCCATCACATCCCCATTTGTACGCTTAGCTGGCCGCTGCTGTGACAATGCTTTGGAGGTGATGACTGCTTGGAACTTCTGGTTCTTGTGCTGTGCCCAGATTCCGTTTGAAGTGGTCACTGTAAATTCGATCATTCACTATTGGCGAGACGACTACTCGGCCGCCATCCCCTTGGCCGTACAGGTTGTGCTTTATTTTCTCATCAACATTTTCGGAGTTGCCATTTATGGCGAGGTTGAGTTTTGGCTCAGTTTAGGAAAAGTGGTGTTAGCATCGGGGCTTATTCTTTTCACTTTCATAACTATGGTTGGCGGGAACCCTCAGCATGATGCTTTTGGCTTCCGGTACTGGAAAGACCCAGGACCCATGTTTGTAGCGTATCATACCGGATCTTTGGGAAGATTTCAAGGGTTTTTGGCCTGTCTTATTCGAGCCACATTTACATTCGCAGGCCCCGAGTACATTTCCTTAGTTGCCAGTGAAACAATCAATCCACGTAAGACCTTGCCTGCTGCATATAAACAGGTGTTTATTCGGTTGACGCTTTTCTTTTTAGGTGGAGCCTTGTGTGTGGGGATTCTTGTTCCTTATAACGACCCGCTTTTATTGAAGACTTTGGGTACTACTGCTCCAGGCGCCGGAGGTTCTCCTTATGTAATTGCCATGCAGAATATGGGCATTAAAGTGTTGCCCGATATAGTCAATATTCTCTTGGTTACTGCGGCCTTTTCGGCAGGAAACTCGTACACGTATTGTTCCTCGCGGACACTCTATGGATTTGCACTTGATGGGTATGCACCAAAATTCCTTACTGCCACCACCAAAACCGGAATTCCAATGTACTGCGTGATAATTTCTTTATGCTGGTCGCTCATTTCGTTTTTGCAATTGGGAGAAGGCTCTGCCGTCGTGCTTAATTGGATCATCAATCTTATCACCTCGTGTCAATTGATTAACTTCACCATTTTATGTTTTGTCTACGTTTTCTTCTATCGTGCACTTAAGGCCCAGGGCATTGACCGCAATACATTGCCATTTGTAGGCTGGTACCAGCCATGGCTTGCAATTATAGGCGGCCTGCTCACATTCATAATGATTTTCGTTGGCACCTATGAAACTTTTCTTCCGGGGCAGTGGAGTGTATCGTCTTTCCTCTTTTCCTACTTGATGATTTTTGTCGATATAGCCATCTTTGTTTTCTATAAAGTTGTGTTCCGGTCAAAATGGAAGAAGGCACAGGAGGTGGATTTGGTCACGGGTCTTAAAGAAGTTGAACAGCATGAGGAACTTTACTATGCACAATTAGAAGCTCGTAATAAGCTCAATGCTGAAGGTCAAATCAAAAGAAGTGTTTTTGAGCGTGCTTGCATTGTCCTTTTCGGCAGTGAAATGAGATAAGCATACGAAAAAGATTTTCTCTTCATAGCCAGGGAAATTGACCGAGTTAATTAGAAGATCTTTTTAATCTTTTGCACACACCTGATTCTCTACCAGACGATTATCAAGAGAGGACTATCTTTATCGCCAAATTCCTCAAACAGGCGAAAGTTTTAGTATCTCCAAATGCTACTTCAAGAGAAATTGACTACGCAAATCGATATTGTGAGCAATTAAGTTTTTGATTAGAAATCCAATTACTTGGCCTTGGGCTATGTGAGCATTTTCCCGCACCAGAATTTCAGTCATCGTTTTCGCCCCAGGCCGCTCACCTAAGAAAATTGGTCCAGGCATTGAGGACCCGCGAAATAGAGAGAAAAATTTGGAGACAAGGAAAGAAACACTAGAGGATATCACAGTATACAAGGAATACTTTATATGTAAATATTAATTCAAGAGAAACAAAAAGCAGGAAATTGATTACTGTATATTCCAGTATTTGGGTTGTTTTATAAGACTGAAGAAGAAAAAAAAACGAAAAAAGAAAATGAAATGAAGTCACGTGCCACCGCCCCTCGTTTCCTATTTGCCTTACAAATGATCGGCGGATTTCGTTCGAGAAGCTGTCAGTTTTGCTAGCGGATTTCCGCCGCACTGGAACGACCTTCCTAATTCTGTAGCGCGCCGAGAGTGCGAGAATGCTGGAGAGAATTTGGAATGAGCTCCTTGAAGTTTAGGTGAATTTATTAAGGAAGTTCGTTTGACGAAAAAACGGAAATTTTTTTCAGATTTACGAGAAACTTTAAAGGAGAAGGAATAGTCAAAGAATATGTCTATATTTTCAGAAATTATTCCTATAATTTATTCTTTGGATCTGCCTTTCCCTTCAGTGCAAGCATTCCCTGCTGTCACTCAAAGCCACGCGCCTTGACTCCCCGTGCACGTGAGAGGCGCTTCGACGTTACGCGGAATCCTAATCTTTCTCACCTGAAATTTGGCTACCCTCAACTTCCATCAGGTGTCGTTTTTAGCCCTTGAAAAACATATTCCTTTCTTGTTTTTCGAAGCCTTTTGTTAGTTATTGCAGTCACGTTAACTCAACCAGCAACCGTGCACGCTGGCTTCCCCTTTTACAAAAAGAATTTTTTTCTACTCATTCTTGCCGCTGACCCATGTTCTCAAAATCCCTCAGCCACTCAAGCCCTTAGGTAAGCTTAGCGAAAAGAAGAAAAAGAGAGAGAAGAAAAAAATCCGAGTGGCCAACCCATAATATTTCCACTACACAAAAATAACTTAACGATCCAAAATTAAAAAGAAAAAGAATTAAGTTAATTCATTCATCCCACATAAAATAAAAAAAATAAAAAAAACAGAAAAAAAACGGAATAAATAAATGTGGGCGCTAGTTCTGTGGATACACAAGGCCCCTCACCTACTATATAATCTAGCCGAACGTACAGAAACCAACCAGCTGTCGCTTTTCACTGCCCATGAGAATCTTGCGTTGAAGGGACTAGCGATATTTGCGTCCTTTTGGTCGATCTTATTCTGCTTGCTGTCGTTTTATTTGCTTTTAGCGGTCGACCCCAAACGCCGAGTTTTCCGTCACCATTTGATTGCATTTTTGCTTTTCTTCGACCTTCTAAAGGCGACTATTCTCATGATTTTCCCCTCCCGCACCACTGTCAATGGCCCCTCCTATATGAGCCATAGTTTCCAACAAGTGGTGGGCTTTTTCACGGCAACGGCTACCGAAGGTGCCGACTTTGCCATTTTGGTATTTGCCATCCATACGTTTTTGTTAATCTTCAAGCCAGACTTGACCGTCAAAATCCCAGGTACCCATCACGCTGAAGGCGGTCTTTACAAATACAGGTACATTGTCTATGTATTCTCGCTCATTATTCCATTAGCCTTAGCCAGTTTTCCTTTTGTGGGAAAGGGATATGTGGCGTTTGTCAGTTGGTGCTACTTGCCGCAACGGCCCTACTGGTATAGGGCTGTGTTAAGCTGGGGCCCGCGTTTCATCGTCATTATTGTTATTTTCGCCGTGTATTTGCTGATCTACTTACACGTTCTTCGTGAGTTTCGTCAATTGGGAGGCACTTTCACAAGATTGCAATTACAAAAACTCCGTAGCTCGCAAAACGAGGGAAAGGTTTCAAAACCGTCTTTTTTCTCGTCACTAGCGTTTTTCTTCAGAGATGTGCGTGATTACATATGTCCGCAATGCATTTCTTCAGGGTCTGATACTCGTGGAACCGCTGGCGACTCCACCTCAACTGAATCAAACAATAAAGATTCCAGCAGCGAAGACCCGAAAACGGATGCGCCTGGAGGGCCCTTGGATCTTGAAAACACCTTGGGTGATACTGACTTTGAGGCCGCAAATCTTGAAAGCTTTCAAAAACGCCAGAAAACTATTGAGAAGCAGATGAAGTCGATCTTCATCTACCCAATAGCATATCTTTCGATTTGGGTATTCCCCTTCGCTTTATACTGCACTCAGCTCACCTATGAACAACGGCACGGTCCTGTGGTGTGGCTCAACTTTGTCGGTGCATTTATGCAGCCATTTATGGGCGTCATTGATTCGTTGGTTTTCTTTTACCGTGAAAGGCCTTGGAAATACACCATCATGAAGAACTTTGAGAAGGAAAACGAAAGTAGACTAGGCCTTGTGTTGGCCCCAGCATTGAGCGTGGCCGATACCGGGTCAGTCACTACATCTACAAGGTTTATGAAGGGATCTTTGGCTGTAAGCATGAATGTGGACATGACCCAGTATTCCAGAGTTCGGCGATTTTTGTCAAATTGTCGGCTTCCTCTAATGCTGCTCCCAACAGAAGCAAATCTCATGAAATTCCAAACAGAAATTTTTAAACGGAGGATGGAAACCTCTCATGTTGCGAACAGAGCAACGAATAGAGATAATGGCGCAGAAACACTGGAAGTGATCGATGGTTTGCAGGCAAAACACGATTTCTCCAATTTGTTGCATGGAAGTAATTTCACCGCTGATTCAGTACAAAAATTCGATGGATACTCTCTAAGCTTCCATGAAGATGGAAGAAAACTTTCCTCTAGTTCAGGTAACTATTCTCACAAAGAAAGACGTCCAAGTGTGGCCACGATTTCCAACAAATCGGCGAAGTCCAGGCGTCTTTCTGCTTTCGAAGGCCATGATCCGATTCCTGAACACGAATCATACGGACCAACTCTGCCCAAAATGATCAAGCAACACCCTAGAAATTCCGTTCAAACGATGGAGTCTGCCGGTGACGAAGAAGAGCTTGATATTTTAGACTTTTTGGGTAGAGGCCCACGTTAATAATTCACGTATGCGCATTCATCAGCAAACTGTAAAAAAAAAAATCCTACCGGAGTCGGAACTGGCTAGTCCAGTCGACCCAATCTAATATACAATTTAATATTCACACATTAAACAAATTTTGACGTATTAATTTAAAATAAACTTGCTCACATTTCTCATACATTTCTCATACAGATAGAGACGCCAGCTCCTCCAGAACTTCTACCTTTGTTTTCAGAACAGAGCTGCTTTCATCACTTTCAAATTCTTCGAATACCAAGCTTGTGGAATCAAGAAATCTTCCGTTTCTATTCTCTGGACCGAGGAAAGTGACGATAAAAAGATATGCGAAAACGCACCCAATGAAAATACTCATTACTTTAGAATAATCAAATCCGTGCTCTCCAGAAGCAGTCTTAATGGGAAACTTTTCGCCAATAGTCGATTCAATTGTTGACGAAGCAGCCGAAA
>JAJMKX010000284.1:0-83524 GCA_030569435.1 Metschnikowia koreensis | reverse complement strand
TGTTCTGGTGGCAAGAAATTGGGTTTGTCCAGGCCATGAATCTCAAGGAAATGTTGGCGCCGGCTGATATTTCCTATGAGAATTTAAGAAATTTGAATTGGTTCGTTAAGACGGTGAAGAAGGTGTACTCTAGGAGAAGGAGAGAGACACCGGAGGGTTCCCTTTTATTGCCTCTTCTGCGCAAGCAAATGAAGTTGGCATTGAAGGAAACCTATCCATTGGGTCGATGACGTAAGATTCATTGTTGTTACAAATATATATTGGATTGCTTTCTTTTGCTGTGGTACAGCGTGAAGGGGGCTTTGGTTCGCCAGTCGGTATATCTTTGGGAGCTGTTTAGAGGTTTTTTTTCTATAGTTTATAGTTTTTAGAGAGTGATGGTTAGTACCATTTCTCTCGCCCTTTAATCAGATGTATCAGTCAAAAAAAAAAAAAAAAAAAAAATGGGTTTTTATAGTTATATATAGATTTTTCCTGTAATACGATTTGTTTCTTTAAAAAAAAAAAAAAGAAAATATCTCCCGTATCATTCAAGATTTTTCTTTGATTTTTCTCTCATATGTTCAATTTTACTACCGAGGCGAAAAATTTCGAGTTGGCCACACGCTCCCGTATGTTATTCAACTTTCTGAAGCGGAAATATTTCACTCCAAGCTTATCCTCATTGGCGGCTTTCAGCTCAATAGCGTTGATTGTTTGGTCCCTACCGTCTTTAGGAATATTGTGTTATCAAAAAATTCAAATGTATCAGTCAAAAAAAAAAAAAATCAATTTAAAAATAAAAGTCAATTAAATCACATTGTCAAAGTAAAATCTTGATACCACCAGATGTAAATTCTGGGGGCACTACGGCCTCATGCTCGAGTTTTTTCTTTATACAAGGCGCAGAAAGTTTTTAAAACACTATTACTTTGGCTGAGGGTATTCCACTAGAATGAAGAAGAAAATAGCTTCTTTCCAAAGCTTATTGTATAATGATGTCTCTATGGCTCTTTATAAGATCAAGAGTCAGTTTTGAGATTCATGAAAATAATTCTCTATTTTAACGTATTTATTGAGGTGAATCATACATAATTTGAATTTAAAAACAACATGTAAATTCAATACTTCTTTGATTTAGAAAGTTTTCGAGATTTAATTTAAAATCAGTGCTTCAAATTGACACCTGTAATTTTTTTAAGGGTTTTACCATATGATTGGGGTAAATATTCAAATTTTGATATCTCACCGACTAATTATTGTTCTCCTGACTAAGTGTGCATACAAATTTTGGAGAAGGAGCGCCGCCCAAGCAACTTAAAAAAAAAAGAATGCGTTGCATACAATCTCTTTCTCCGAGGAAGTTGAAGCTGGTAAATATGGTCTCCAAATGGCCGATGTTTGTGAGTGATATTATTGAAAGCAAGAAAGAAAATTTTGCCCTTTTCAGTTTCGTAAAATTACACACATAAGGTATTATAATTGAATACAATTTAAGCAATCTTCGGAGTTTGATATCGTTCTTCTATACATCTTTCTATTTTCACCGTCCAAGAAACCTGGCCAGTTCCCCACAATGAAGTGAAATAATAGCAGGGGTTAGCTTATTGAATTGTAGCTGAAACTTCAACTCTCCACTTTTAAGCATTCTTTGGGGCAAAGCGTATTTTTGAATCACAGGCTGCAGTCGCACCAGCCCCACTTCGCAGCAATTTCAGATAGCAATATTCATACACATGCCGCTGCGCTTAAATTCCATAGCAGCAATTTCGTGCAACTTGCCGCGCTTTAAATAGCTTCTGCTACAGTATATATGTGGTATTTCCCAACTATTGACCCGACGAAGAGACACTTGCACAATTTGAATATATATAACAGAAAGTAACATCTCCTAATAATGACTCTCGATAACCCAAATCTCGAGGCTTACAAAGTAACGCGCGGGATGTGGCTCGAGTACTACAACCTGGGCAAGGGCACATTTGTCGCCAAAAAGAAATGCAGTGGCTGTTACAACGACGATCGCTTTGTTGTATGGGCGGTATCTGTAGCTGTACAAGCAATTGTTGATGGCGCGAGAATTTATCCTGAGCTCAAACCATTGATTGGACCAGCAGTGGATACTTTCAAAAAATATAAAAATAATCAAACCAAAGGTTATTCTGCTGCTGAAAATGGCGGAAGTGATAATGATGTCTACTACGACGATGATGCGCAAGTTGCGAGTGCTATAATCACCGCATATGAAGTCACTGGTGATAAAAAATATTTGGACTTGGGCCGTGAGCTAGTTCGTTTCTTGATGGGCGGCTGGGACACGAACATCGGCGGTATGAAGTGGCATGTATCAAAGTCATATGTGAACTCATGTACAACTGCAGAAGTCGCTAAGGCATGCTTGCAAATTTCTAAATTTCTCCCCGAGGAAGCCAGGGTATATGTCGACTTTGCGGCTAAGTGTATCGACTGGCAAGTAAAGACTCTTCAAGACCCTAATGATAAATGCATCATGGATGGTATTCAGCCAGATGGTGGTAAGATTGACGAAGTTAAAATTACTTATAACACAGGAACTACCTTATCTGCCGCATCTCACTTGTACAAAATTACAAAGGACAATAAATGGAAGGACATTGCGGATGAATTGGCAAAGGCTGCAATCAACAGAAACTCTCCATTTTATGACCGCGACTACGGCGATGATCAAAGATACTGGCGTGATCCCTCTTATTGGACCCAGTTGTTGATTGAGGGTTTGGCTGATTACTTGTTGTATGTTGGCTCGGACGTTCCCCAAGATTTGCCTCCAAAAATCGCACAGGAAGTTGAACGTCATTTGAAAATGTTCTACAAGTACCTGAAGGACCCTCAAGACGGATTATACATCCAGTCATTTGAACCAAATCGCACTTTCCAAGAGATCTACGACAGGGAGTACAAGCAAGAATTTGGTGGTAAGAAGGGCCCAGGCTTAAGAGACGATGACAAGGACGGCAATCTTCCTCAAAAGTGTTTGATGGGAGTCGGATCTGCTGCTAGAGTTTTTTTCCAAGGTGCAAGAATCTGTCCTCTGATCGAGTGAATTAATAGTCTTTTCTTTTTGCTACTATTTTGTATAATGCAATGTAATTATGAATCTAATTTCCATCAGATCTTCAATTGTGGCGCTTCGAATGCCGATGGAGTTGGCAATGCAAATGCGTCTCTTTCAATAACGATGATGTCATTGTCACTCCATTTCTCCACCTTGAGCACAGGTCTATATTTCTCAGTGATCCAATATGGCTTCGTCTGCTTGTCCTCCTCAACTGAGTTATCTTCATCATCCTCAATGCGTCTTACCGTAGCACTCGTCAATTCTTTTTCGAAAAACTTGCTCGAGGATGACTTGCCTTCATACTCTTCCGCCTCGCGAATGCTCAAACCATCATTATTTCTCTTTTTAGATTTAAAACTGTAGTTCTTGGCCACTTCCAAATTGAGGTTGAGGTCGAAAAAAGCCAACCATTGGTTACCATGAATCCAAACTTTCCCTCCTTGCACGAACATGCCCTCAGGTTTGCTGTCTAGCTTCAAAAATGAAGCTGGGATCAATTCACTATTTCTTTGAGACCAGGGCGTCAAAAGGCTCAGGTCATTCTTGCCAATATTGAACTCAAAAAGTTTGTTTTCCTCTGTAAGTATGATAAGTGTGTTTTTCTCCGTGAAAGCCATCAAGTGAACAGTATTAGAGAGAGTTGCTAGCGTGTGACCCTCTCCTTCACCAGTGAGAGGCAAAATTTCGACAGTGTTATTGAATCTAGCAACAGCAACCTTAGAATAGTTGTCATTGATAGCAATAGTGTGAATCGAATTGAAATGTTCAAAACCCGCCCTTAAGTTGTTCCCTTCTTGTGCAACAGACTCAACTTCATCGTCCAATTCTATTTCTCCGTCGCTAACATTGAATTTATAAATTTCATCCTCAGGAGTGTGAATCAAGACGCGGTTAACATCATAAACAATAACTTTTTTTGCTCCACTGATCAAAGCATCGAAATTCGCATCTCTCAACTTTTTGACTTGCAATTTCTGTCCGGTTTCCGTCAACGTAAAAATCTTAACAGAGTTAATAGTCGCGACTGCCAAGATCGAAACAGAGTCCGAAGACTCACCTATGCTTATAGAGGTCACATTGTCCTCATCAGAAAGGCTTACTTTTGCAACCAATTTATGCTTGTCATCAGAAAGACGCCAAATCTTCACGGTTTGGTCCTGGAATAATCCAATCAATTGGGAAGTTGGACTGAGTGCGATATTTGAAACTTGTTGGTCCATTAAGATTTTTTTGTAGGGGCCCATTTGGAAATTTTCGACAGATTGGACAATAATCGAACGCTCAACGCCTCCTGAAACCAAAAAGTTGTAAGCTTTGCTTTCAAACAAAGCGAGAGTTCTGACATCATTCAGATGCAAAAGTCTGCTATAGTTGTGGATCCATTTTGATCCCTTCTTAGACTTGCTGCTCAAGAAAGAAAACTGATGAATTTTTCTGTCAATGCCCGCAGAGAAGACTTTCTCGCTACCAGCATCGCAGGTAAGAGACAAAACATCCGCCTCATGAGCCGAATAGGTTTGAAGCAAAGAAAAGGTACTGACATCCCAAAACTTCACTGAACCAGTGGAGTCTCCGGTGACAAATTGATTACGGGATGGGATGGGAACAACAGACCAAACCAAAGTAGACTCCGTCTTCAGCTTATCAACCTTCATTGAACACAAAATCTTACCTCTGGATTCACCTTTGACAGCCCAACAACGCACTTTTCCATCAGCACATCCGCCGATCAACATGTCATCCCCGTACCATCGCATGCCCAAGACTCTTTGATCTTGTCTTTGGCAAATAAACTCATATTCCAATACTCCACTTCCTCCAGAAATATCAACAACAACGACACTTCCATCATCACAGCCAACAGCGAGCTTCGTTCCTGACACATTGCTATCGATACACCAGATGACGCCTGCATTACAATTCAAGTTGGCTCTGGGTCTTCCGGTGGTCAAGTCCCACTCAGTGATATAGGTAGAGCCACCAATCGAGAATAATCTGGGAATTTCACCTTCAGTATGGGACCACACTAAACCTTCGATAGCGCGGCCACGGGCACCCGGTAGCGTCATTTCATGAAGCCAGTTGTATCTCGGATTCCAGATTTCAATGTCACCATTTGACCTTCCCACTGCAAGACGTAATCCCAGGGGAGCGACTCTAGAGGTATCACTAGCATGAGAGAAGGCCAGTGCTGTTATGTTATGGGGTGTATAATCCACGAATCTACACCTGTGAATGTCCATTTTCAAGTTGATAAAAGATACTAATGGAAGATAATTTTTGCCATGCAGGTGATGAGTTAAAAGTGAAAAGTGAAAAGCGCATCGGCTGCGAAATGTACGGGCGCGCTCCCACGCCGACTCTCGAAATTAATCCATCGCGAGGCAAATTGAGTGATAATGTTGATTACTTAAGGGTTTAGAATACTGCTTTACAATTTCATAGGTTACAAAATCTGATCTCAAATTCACAAACTTTACTTTCTTGTCTGATTTAATTCAATATATTTGTTGTCCCGCAACATTGTAGACTTAGAAAAAAGAAAATGTCTCCAAGTTAGGATGTACACCTAATCTGCTTCAAACAAAACCAACAAATTTGTTGAGAAGCGCGAGTAACCTGATAAACCACTTGTTTTCGTCGGTGTTAATCACCATGTTAATGATGAGCTCCTTTTGACTTTTCCCCTTTAGTTGCTTTTTCACGATAGTTCGTTGCACAACAACACTCTTGTTGACACACCAGACCACAAAAAGTATTGCAAGCAAACTGAATGTCAAATTCTTTAAGAGATGAAACCCACTTTTACCAACGCGCTTGATTAGAAAAAACAATTTCCTCCTAAGCTTTTCTAAGTTCTCAACTTCTTCGTCCAGCTCTGCGTCATCGGGCTGAAATTGCGTCCCTGAATATTTGCGAAATGCAAACTCCTTGCTTAGCTTATTTATAATCAGATTGACCTGACCTTGCCAAGCTCGGAAGTCATCTAGATTTGATGCTGATGTCGATGCATAAGCATCAGCGTAAACTGGAAGTTTCCCGTCATACTTTGCAGCAACAGTATTTGAAAGAGGACCCGATAATCTGTAAGGGTGATATATATCATTGTTCGATGATTGAATATTTCTTCGAGAATGCAGGTAAATTTGTTCGAGATTGTTTTTATGTTGTTGAGCCAGCACCAGTGCAGAGTAGTTGCTCTGTAATGGCCATGGGGTACCTGTAGATAGACGATCCAATTGGTCGACATTAGAAATCACCAGCTGAGCCACATTATATGCATATGGCGTCTTAATGGAACTAAAGTGATCGTCTTCGTCAGTAAATTCTATATTCTTGATCTGATCCCATAGAAATTCCAACTCGCTGAGCAATTCACGAGCTTCCAGCGTGCCACTGGCATACACCCTCATGGTTTCAATGAGATACAGAATATAGCTTCTTTTAGCTTGTGTCTTAGAGAGTCCCTCCTCTCTTTTCCAGGCATCCCATTTCTTTTTTGCGCCTTCGTCCTCTATCTTGTAACCCTCTGGTCTGGGCATGATGCCTTGAACATTTCCCTCTGTGGCCTGTTTATAGAGTCCATATAATTTAATTCTGTTTTCAGCTGGAGGTCGAGGTAACAGACCGTAATTGGTACGCGAAGATAAAGCCCGGATGGTGGTGATGGCCTTAACGAAAACCCGATCTAAAATGCGTTAGTTAATCAGTCAGGTGAACGGAAGGAAGGTACATATACTTTTCTCACAAACTATGAAATATATGTTCCAGACCATCGCGAGAATTATAAGTGTTTCAGACATACCTATTGAGTCTGACATTGATGGCTGACGGTCAAATGGTTTAAAGTAAGAAAAAAAAGTATGCTTTGTTTAGGCTCAAGACGGAAGTGTCACGTGCGGGTGATCACCCCTCGGACCAGACCAGTAATGGTGTCTTTGTGGGGCTATTTGCGCTCACCGCACCGAGACATTCATTGCGAACAAAATCACAAGCCTCCGTTAACCGAGTATATGGAATAATAACGTAAAAGGAACATTTATCAGCGAACACAAGGCTGCACGCAATTATGATCCATTTCTCAAAATTATAAGGCGTAGCTTGATTTAGAATGAATCTAGCATCATGAAAAAGGTGCGTTCCTGCTGGCATTATGCAGATATCTACTAGGAAGAGCTCTACAGCAAAAATCTCAGTCGTTAAACGATATTAAAACCCTATGTATACAAAACTTAGTTCTCTGGAACATCGATCTCACCAGCGTTGATGGCCTCGATGATGTCATGTGGGTTCTTGTAGTCAACACGACATCCGACAGATTGAGCAGTACCCAAGATCTCCTTGGTGACAGAAGCCAAGTTCTTACCGAAGGACTTGTCCTTCATTTGTCTGGCAATCTCGAAGATTTGGTCCAATGGAATGTTACCGGAGTGCTTGACGTTCTTCTCCTTTTTTCTGTCTCTTGGTGGCTCCTTCAAAGCAGTGATGACAAGGGAAGAAGCAGATGGGACAACGGAAGCAGTGGCCTGTCTGTTTTGGATTCTCAATTGGACAGTGACCTTGATACCCTTGAAGTCCTTGGTGGCCTTAGCGATATCTTCACCGACCTTCTTTGGGGACAAACCCAAAGGACCGATCTTTGGGGCCAAGGCGGAGGAAGCACCGATTTCACCACCGACGGCTCTCAAGTAGAGGAACTTAACTTCACTAGGGTCGAACTTTGGAGGCATGTTGAATTCTTCTTTGGGTGGTGAAAAAGTTCTGTAATTGTAGAAAATTTTTTTGGATAAAGGGTGCGGCAGCCGAGCCTGTAAGTCACGTGCATTACGCGGGTACCGGCAGTGATGAGAGATGGCCTCAGACGTTAGGGTTAAAGCCCTAATTATTAGCTTGTTCGCGCTATGCGATATAAATGCAGTCCAGCCCTACTTCTAATTAAGTGTGGCTCAACTATCTGTTTTATTAATGATTAGGAAGGCAAGCCTACCTTATGAAATGTACCAGAAATAAAAGCAGTAGCAAATGTTTATCTTTCGTATTGTTCTATTCGGGTTCCGGTTATTTGGGACAAAGAAATAAGAGCATCTTCCACCAGAGGGTGGCCTCGGGTGCGAAAGTAATAATTGCCAACAACTCAAATATACTGATGCATTGGGCCAACATTGATACAGTTTTCACACAACATTAAAAGACTATTCAAAACTATACACTGCAATCAATTGAAATTTTGCTCGTTCTATTTTTCATAACTATGTGCTTTGCGATACATCAAGACAGTATGAGGGGTTTGGCACAGCAGAGTTACATCGGAACGTGGACACTTTCCGGGACAGTTTTCCAATAAACTTTAGTTATTAGTGAACTACTGAAGTATAAATTAGAGCGTTCCTCCCGGAATGTCGTCACCTATTCTGGAATCTTCGTAACCAGTATCGTTTTCTGAAGTTGACGCACGCTCCCTTAGCATTATTGTGGGGTTTTGGCCATGCTCTTGTAACTCTTTGAAGATCATCACTGGCTTTTCTGTGAGCTTCAAAATTCTCTCTTTATCCCCATAACAGACAACGAGTACGTACTTTGACCATTTCTCTCTTGGAATATGATGTCGTTTCATCGCGTGTTGTAGAACTTTCAAGCAAGTATCGTCAGACGAAGCTTTCAACTGTTTAAGGGGCTGATTTGATTGGCTGGAAGATGCAGGTGGGGTATTTGAGGTGACCAGACTCGAAGAAAGTTTATTTCTTGATACAACAGGTCTCTTGTTGGAAAATACATCTTTCTGGGACGTGGTCTTGTGACTCGACGCGTCATGCAAGTCTTCTACACTTGCGGATGGAGTTTTGGCATCCACAAGCCGGGGCTTTGACGGAAATCTAGAAGATGATCCCATCTTCATGTCAGTAATTTTTCCAACCCCTACAGAAAGAACCGACCCCAGAGAGAATCGATGTGACTGGGTTGGGCTTGAAACAATTTTCTGTTTCGGAATAGACTGACCATTACTGACTTGAGGAGCCAGGTTTATGTGGCTTTGCAGCGATCCACCGGAGAGAGATCTCGTGGGGGAAGGAAAGTTGGCCGGAGAAAGTCCAACTATCTGCGGAGAAAAGCCTGTCATGCTTGGTGAAGAGCCCGGAATGACGAGTGTTGTCGCCGTAGTTGGCGTTTGTCCATTTTCAGATTCGGACGCCAGCCACGAGTGCGTGGAGAGAATTGAATGGACTGATTGTGTGGGCAGCGTAGCAGGAACACCTGGATCTAAAGTTGGCGTAGGAAGCGGCTTTGAATCCTTAATAAGACGGATGACTGGATTAAGTTCCGTTCTTAGTTTCTTAAAGTTCTCATTGAGGTTTTTAATGTCCACAGAATCGCCCGCGATTTGTCGTGAAGATTGGCTCAAATCACGAAGTAGACGCAGGCATAACGAGAGTGCTTCCATGGACACGTAGTTTGAGTTAATATCTATTGAATTCAAGTTTAAACCATTGTCCTGAAGTAATATGTTTCCATTTCCATTGCATTGTGATGCTAATAATTCATTAATCTTCTTCTTCAAACGAAGTCGGGAGACTAGCAGTTCAATCCCTAGCTCTCGCAAATGCCCCGTTGTAAGAAATGGCAATAAAGAGCCATCTATATTATGCCCAATGAACGACGATCTCAAATCTTCACCCATTTCAGTCAGGAAATGGTGGGAGACCTGTGCTGGGTCCCACTCTAGAAAGTTTTCAGGCATTTCAGTGGTTATGAAGACATGTATGGGCGCGTTATGTTTTAGAATCCTCAAAATACTACCTTTAAGAAGGAACAGAAGGGGATGCGAATGAGAAGCAAGTTCAGCGAGCACGTAATATTATGGTTGGTGAGATTCGTTGTAAATATATCTTATGAGGTTCCCGCTCTATTATTTGGGTTTGTTTTCGTTTAAAAGCTTGACGTCTCAAATCTGTCGAACGGTTCCATTTCGTGGTGGAACAGCATGTATGCAGAGTTCCCGCATGAATGGAACGCGGCGAGAGCGTGCACGAACAATAGAGTTCCAAAATTAGAAAGAGGAGAAAATCGGTGCACCTGAAAGGTTAGAAATACAAGGGAAACTCTTAAAAGGAAAAAAAAAAAAGGAGAGAGAAAAAAAAACACTAGGGATCGGAATTACTTAAGTTTTTTTTTGTATCTGAAATATCACGAAGTTTTGAAACAAGGGGAACAATGCAATTCTTTGAGAATCTGCTTTGCGGCTCCTGGGCGAGATTCCATTTCAGGTCTGCGTGTCATCTCCGCACTGGTTGGTTGCCACCATGACCGAAACAATTAGCCTGGAATGAGGTGTAAAAAAGTCAGGTTTATCGATTTATTTTCTTATTCAAAGTTAAATTTATACTGGGTAGGTAGATACATGTGACTTTTCTTTTCTCATGTTGATGCAAGTAAAATTTCACAATAATTCTATAATCCAATAAACAATGGTGGCACGTTGCCTTTCTCTCCGCGCAAAATGGCGCGTTCTTAAATCGATCTGAAGCATAAATGGGAAACGTCACGCTCGCAGTAGCTTGCCGCATTTTTTGGATTTGCTTTCCCTGCACCACAAGTTTCGATAATGATAAGACCATCATTCGCATTTGCTCTCATAGTAGTTTGCTTCTACTTTATTCTCAATATAATGGCTACAGACGAACAAAAAGAACCACAAGATATTCTCATTGATATGGGAGGGAAAAAGATCCCTCTCAGCAAGATTAATAAACCCCACAATGTTGTCGTTGGGGGTGCGCACAAGGCTGTTCCAAACTTGAAGAATTTCCCACCTTTGGAGCCATGGGCTCAAGAGCAAGAAGAGAAAGACTCAGCTAAGACTGAAGAGAAAGCTAAAACAGAATCTAAGTCTTGAAATGTAATTGAATTTAGCTAGTCAATGAATTCCCCTTCCATGTTTTAATCCGTAGTTTCGAAATCTACAGCTTGATTTGGCTATTGTGGCAAAGCCAGCATGAGAGAGATTCGTCTCCGAACTCGACCTTAGTTTCAGTGAATTTAGTGGAACAATTTCTGTCGAATCTTTTAAAAGTCTTTTTTCTGTTGCTACCTCTTTTTCTTTTTCCTTTCCTTCTTCTCCTTTTTCTTTTTTCATTTTTTTTTTCATTTTGGTTTTCGTGGTCTCAAATACCTCTCCAATAGTCAGAAAATATTAAAATTCTTCCCTAATTGTACGGGAGTACCGGAGGCTACGACCCGAATTCATGAAGGAAACCAATCTTTTTCGAGTACATGATCATAAAATAGAAAACTAACCATTGTTTTGGACAGAATATTTGGCGAATTTAAAAAGTCTGAATGATTTTTTACATACGGTCAAAGCTTGTGGCGGTTTTGTGGGGAAGTGGGAGCGCTTTAATCTCGGGACGAGACAGAATTATACAAAAACGAGAAATAATTCCACACCCAACAAAAATTGACGACTTTTATTGCAAAGACAGACTGACATATTTCTTCAGGAAAAAGATTCAAAGAACAACCTTTTTTCAGCTCTGAAAGGCAAAACAAATGAGAAAAAGAAAAAAAAAAATATTGAGACAATCGTCTTAATTAGACCGAAAGCGACTTTCGCGTCCACCTATCTGGTTTTGTCGCGGGTAAATTGGGCTCGCGCTCGTGACTCTCAATCAAGTCAAAACTAATTAAAGCGCCAATCTGAGGAAAAGTTTCCCATAATGTTTCTGCCCCGCCGATTGGTTCGAATGGTGCTTTATATAGTGGGACTTACTTTTTTTGTTCTGTTCGTCTTGCTAATTGCAAACCACACGAGATCTACACATATCAAGGGAATTCTTCCATCAAAGTTAGTTCCTCTGTACTTCCAGCCAGGTTCAGAATCTTATATTGTTGATATTGCCATAAATGATTGCAATATTTTTACCAAAAGTTCTGCGAACTGTGGAATCCCAGGAGCTTCGGAAGGACTTTATGGGGATGTTGGGATCAATGGAGGCTGGGTACGCGTCGAAAAAGACTTGCTTCTCGGTTTGCACTGGACTGCAAAGCGTTACCTCAGTATCAAAAGAATCTCTCGCGAATACTATAAAATTCATGGAGACCTGATTATATTGGACATTACCGTAGGTGATCCCGTCGAAGATTGTGCAATTCAGGGAAACACAAAGTGTATTCCAAAGTCCGTAATTACAGATATCAATAAGAAACATATTCTCAACGAGGAAGGTTTAATCAGACCAAAAGACTTGGACAAAGATGAGAAGCTCATTATAGGAGGCGATGAATCAAAATCCACAGAGATGTACAACAAAAACTACGGAAAGGATACGGGAGAAAAACAAGAAGCCCCCTTCCATGAAACAACCAACCCAAAAAGCACCCACTCATCTATAAATTCTGGGATTACTGATGAAGAAGATGAGTCAGCCAAGAAAGATGCAGTATCTTTTGCTGAACTGAAAAACACCAAGGACAAAACCGGGGATGCCAGTTTTAATGCAGACAGGAGTGAACTCCTAGAGCGGGAATCTCCGGAAATTCAAAATTTGACTAGACGTGGCTTTGGCCTCGGAAAGCGTTATACGGAGACCTCATACGATAATCTAAAGAATGATATGAGAATACCATCAGACATAGAGATCGCTGATTCAGGCTGGACAAAAAAGACTAACAATATCTGGGTGAGACTTGGCAAGCCAAACGAGAACAGCGTTTCTGGAGTAGATGTTCTATTTGGAGAAGATGCCGTTGACCCTCGACCTAATTGGTCATTGATTAGAGCTCCGTTGAAAAAACTAGGATATTCTGAATACCGGCTACCTAGACTATCCATCAGAAGAGGAAGAAAAATTGATTACAAAAGCCTGCAATTTCAACCGGAAATTGAATTTGGTGCGAACGGTAAATTCAAGATTTTGCAAGTTGCAGATCTTCATTTTAGTACCGGTTTTGGCAAATGTAGAGACCCTTTCCCAAAAGAAAGTATCAAGGGCTGCCAGGCTGACCCGCGGACAATCAAATTTTTGAACCGTGTTTTAGATATTGAAAAGCCGGAATTCGTCGTCATGACAGGAGATCAAGTTTTTGGAGATGAAGCACCCGATCCAGAAACTGCTTTGTTCAAAGCGGTAGACCCTTTCATTAGAAGGAAAATTCCGTTTGCAATTACCCTTGGAAATCACGATGACGAGAGTATACTATCAAGAGAACAAATGATGAAACTCGCTTCATCACTTCCATACCTGTTTGCAACTGCTGGACCTGAAAATGTTGATGGATTTGGAAATTACGTGATAACTGTACGAAATAATGAAAGCAAAAATACTGGGGCCATCTTTTATTTCCTTGACAGTCATAGTTACTCTAAGCAACCCAAAACTAGCCCAGGTTATGATTGGTTCAAGGAATCGCAAATTGAATGGCTAAAAGAGAAAGCCCTGGAAAAAAAGGATCTTACTGACCAGAATCCCCCTTTAAGCATGGCGTTCTTCCATATACCTCTTCCGGAATACCTCAACCTCGATCAACCTCGAGTTGGACAACTTAGAGAAGGTATTACAGCTCCAAGACATCGCACGGGAATGAGAGAGGCCCTTGGTGCGGCCGGAGTCCAAGTCGCGTCTTGCGGGCATGATCATGAGAACGACTTTTGTTTGGTTGACACGCAAAATAGAGACACCGAATCACAAAACCTGTTGTGGTTGTGTTATGGCGGAGCTGTCGGAGAAGGTGGCTATGGTGGTCGAGAAGGCTTGATAAGAAGACTTAGGATATTTGAGTTGGACTCTTCTGCCAGAAATATCAAGACATGGAAAAGAGCGGAGAATAACCCGGATGAAAAGTTTGATGATCAAATAGTTGTTGAAGATGGGAAAGTCGTCACATCGGTATGGTGATAAACGACAAATATAACCAGGATCAGACAGGAATAATCACTAGAGAAACGAAGACTTACTTAAAACTACCTCAAAATCACTCTCCGTCTATTTAAGGTTTAATAGAAATTAATATACACGTCAGGCAATTTGTCTCTAATTCCGCAGCCGCATCTAGTGTGGGCGCGAACTTGCATTAGGTGGGGGGCGCAGATCGGAATGAATTTCCAAAATACTGCAATACTAACTCTTGGAATCTCAATTATCTTTGATTATTGATTTATCATTGAGCGAGAGAAAAACTCGCATCAAGTTTGAAAATTCCTAATAAAGCCAATACCATGACAGAGCCCACAGATGTCTACACGTGGCTATCACGCTCCAGGTGCCAGCAATACCACAACAAGTTTGTGAAAAATGATATCACTGTCGATCTTCTTCCCGAGTTAGACACAGATGCCCTCAAAGAATTAGGGGTCTCTAAGATCGGGGATAGAATCCGTCTTGAAATAGCGATCGCCGAGTTGAAACTGACCACGCTAAAGAAGAGAATACCTCTAGAAGAAGTACGAAGGTATCTTGAACAGGAAAGTGTATATTCAGGAAGAAAACATGATACTATACCATCCATTGTCTCACCTGAAGTGACTTCATCGAGAATAGTCACCTTCATTCTTCCTGATGGGTCTTTGATGAAGGTGAATGTTGAGGGATGCTTTAATGCACAGCTGATAAAGAAAAAAGTCCTCAAGAAATTGGGAGTCAACGACGACGACAACGAGTACGATACATTTATACATACCGTTGTTTCCAACGGTACACGAATTTCGTCTCTTTACGATGTTGAGTTCGTCACGATATGCTTTTCGCCAGATCGACCAGAAAAGCACCGCATCATGTTGACGCCAAAAAATGAGGCTCCCACTCCTACTGCTACTGAAAAATCTCTTCGTATTCTACAAAGAATGGCTGGTCGTAAACCAGCAAGTACAAACATCAAAAGTTTTTTCGGACAACGCCCACCAAGTGAGTTGATATCCTCAAACTTAGGAGAGTATTTTCCCACCGCTGGCCTGCATGCCTTAGAGGCAACAATACGAAATTCTGTGCGTTACAGTATCAGGAGTCTGCGAAGACTCAATTTTTCAGGCTCAATGCTGAACTTACTGTTGGGAAGACCATCAATCACGTCTGAAGAGCAGTGGTATAGAGGTATTAACCAAAAACGCACGATAGGTGATGTATTAGTGCACAATGACAACATGTTGGATGAAGCTAAAAATTACTCTGACACGGTATCTCTCTCAAGCAGAGATTTACTGAATCAGCCAAGCCAAACCGTGAATCTTGCGGACGATAATGAACTGAAGGTTTCACATCATACAACACAAAGCTTCAACAAAAATAGGCGCTCTATAATGACCCTGTTTGTGTCCGGAAATAACAGGCAATCTCGCATCGAGCTCATGAGTATAGATTCAGATTCTGAGGAGGAGGAGGAAGAAGGAGAAAGCGACTTCTTGCTGGAGTATGGAGATGATTGCAGCGAAAACCTGGAAGACTTGAATTTTTTAGGAGGCAAAAAATGGCTACAAGGTGCTAGAATAGGTGCCGGTAGCTTTGGCACGGTTTATCTCGGTATGAATCCCATGAGCGGCGAGCTAATGGCTGTGAAGCAGGTGCCAATTTCGTCAGGGTCTTCGAAACAAAATGAGGTCCAACGTTCTATGATCACCGCTTTACAAAGAGAAATGACGCTACTCAAAGAGTTAAAGCATGAAAATATCGTCCTCTACTACGGTCTGTCATCAGATGAGAACTTCCTAAACATATTTTTGGAGTACATTCCAGGAGGATCTGTTCAACTGATGCTACAACTGTATGGCCCATTCGAAGAACCATTAATTCGAAACTTTACCCGTCAAGTACTTGTTGGCTTGAGTTACTTACATGGTGTTGATATTATACATCGTGACATTAAGGGCGCTAATATTCTTATCGATATCAAAGGCGTGGCAAAGATCAGCGACTTTGGTATTTCCAAAAAGGTGAATACAGGAGAAGAAGATGAAGATAACGCAAATATGGGCAAGCAAGCCAAACGTGCTTCACTTCAGGGCTCGGTATATTGGATGGCCCCGGAGGTGGTGAAACAAACGGCCTACACGAAGAAGGCTGATATTTGGTCGGTCGGATGCTTAATTGTGGAGATGTTCTCAGGCCGTCATCCTTTCCCCAACTTCAGCCAAATGCAAGCGATATTCAAAATTGGTACACACACCCGCCCAGAAGTACCAAAGTGGTGCACCGCTGAAGGCCAGGACTTTCTTGAAAAAACATTCGAGTTTGATTACGCGCAGAGACCCAGTGCTGTGGAATTGCTCACTGAACCTTTCTTGGCACCCTTGATTGTCTCTAACATGAATTATGAAAAGAGTGTGGCATCACCGTCGGATCAGCAGGAATTTTCTTCTTAATTTGATATTGTTTGAGCAACTTAAATTCGTTTTAGGCTTTTCGGGAACTGGCTGCAAAAATATCTCAAATGTCATAATTCTCGGGCTTTTTAAATCTCCAAAGCCTTAAATAAAGTGGGGTACCAGTTTGAACCACTTCACAAAATAGTAAAAATAAATATACAAGAAAAGACAAAATATTAAACAACAAACAAAGAGAGAAAAAAGATATTGTGGGCATTTTGCAAGCCATCGTGTTGTAAATTTGTTGTGCTGTAGTTTAGTTAGATATTCTATCTTACTCAGACATATGTCTGTATTTAGACCGAGGGAAGTGAGTTGACCTATGTGAGCTATTGCTGGTAATTTAGTTTCTATCCAACTTTCTACGAAAGTGAAATTGGTAGTCCAGAATCTAGAAGGTGAACTCTACGTGGAGGCTTCCTTGTGGGGCACGTGCGGACTTGGCGCGCAAGCATGGTGAGAATGGCAGCAGAATAAAATTCGACATTTCTTTTTTTTTTTTTTTTTTTTTTTTTTTTTTTTCATTTGGCTCGTGGTGCAGGTTCTCGTTGAATTAATACGAGTCTTAATTAAAAGCAAAAAGCCTAATAAAACATTAAAGACTTTTTTCAAGGATTTGTGCTAAATATTTCAAAAATAAACACATTGAAAGGTTGCAAAATGACCTGAAGCTAACACATCATGTTTGGACTTTTGCTCCACCTAGTTTTTTCTTTACCTTGTCTGGGCTGACCATGCGTGGGGACTGCATTCTCCGCAAAATGCGCTTGGAACACCCTGACTCAGTGATCATCCCTCTTTCTTGAGATCTTCTCCATACTTTAAAATATTCACCTTTACAAAAAAATAAGCAAACCAAAAGGAAAAAAAAAAACCCTGATCAAAAAGTTTTGCTCACAGAAGAAATCGGGGGTCTCTTTTTTTGTCCGCGTCCATTTATTTAACCCCGAAAATACTACCCCGTATCTCCTCATGGTGTTGGAGATTCCTTTGAAATCGGAGCCCAAAGTCTCCATGACCAATCCTCTCGACGGTCCTACTCTTATTCCAACTGGACATCTGCTGGGATGGCCTGACACCAGACTGCGCTCTCCTCGCACATCTGTCCTGTCTCGAGCTGATACTGGCGGCTCTCGAAATGAAGGAAGTAATTATAAGTTAGCGAGGACTTACTCAGAGACAGAAGCCAACAATTTTGATGCTGACACAGGCCAGCGACTCTACGATGATGGAAGGATCAGAGCTAAGCCTTCACGGACATCATCACCAATGCCGAATGGCTTCAATTCAAGAAGCAGCTCGAGGAAAGCGACCAGTTCTAGACTATATACGCGTTCCCACACAAGCCTAATAAACACCGATGTCCAAGGGTTTACGGGGTTAGAGGATGAGTATATTCCAGGCCTTAATTTCTCGGACGTTATTCTCGACTGGAACAGGCCAATTTTGGACCAGTCAGCCGCCAACTCTAGGGAGGTGTCTTACTTGGATCTTAAACAGCTTCACGCAAAAGTTTCACCTCAACCAATACAGAATCGTGGACCACCTTTCCTGAAGAAGTTATTTAACTTGGCCACGGAGACGGAAAGTGAAAATGATCCGATCAAGAAAAAATTCAAAGGTTCTCCCGCAAGCTCTGGCCAAGTTAGTTTCGAGGCAGTTTTGGCGAGTCTTCCGTCAAACTTTAATGATCTTCCATACTCTCAAAGAAAGAAATTGGTCAAAGAAGTCTCCGACTCCATTGATTATCCTCAGTTTTCTCAATTTGCTAAGAGCTTTATGCCAAACAGCCTTGGGCTGGGTGGCCGCTCTCTTGCTTCTGATCCAACTTCGGTCGCACGCAATGGTAGTTTCATCCGTCGTTCAAGAAGAAATAGTGCCAACACAGTAGCGGGGCGCCTTCTAGCTCTTTCGCTGTCGCTGGACTTGAAGAAACTAGAAGCCACCCCCAAAAAGAACGTAGACGAGAAAGGTGCATTCGTATTGAATCATCAATTGGGAAAGGTCATTGGTTTTGGTGCTTGGGGTATCATTCGCGAGTGCACTTCTAATTCAGGTGTTGTTCGAGCTATGAAAATAGTCAAATCCACCAAGGTTTCCGAGAATTCAGAGAAGATGCACAACCCAAAGGTCTTACAGATCTTCCGCAAGGAAATAGAAATTTGGAACCAACTCGACCACTCTCACATTGTACCCCTTCTCGATAGTTTAGAAACTGAAAATATGATTTTCTGCTTGACCAACCGCATTAGCGGGGGAACTCTCTTCGACTTGGTCTCTCGGTGGGGTCATTTTGATGAGGGGGTTGATAATACTAGCGGCCCTATTGGGTATAGTATCGAGTCTCAAAGCTCGCGGCTCTCTACCACTGCAAAATGCGCTGAACAGATACTTGAAGCAATCGCGTATATGCATGATCTAGGAATTGTTCACGGAGATATCAAACTAGAAAATGTCTTGGTGGAAGATGTGGACTCCGAGAACTTGAAAATGATTCTTTGTGACTTTGGCATGTCGCGAGTTTACAACCCTCGTTTAAGTCGGACTCTGTCAGGGGACATGTCTACGCTAGCTTCAAGATCAAAGAGTTCATTCGCCGCAGTCAGAAGGCCCTACGATGGCCCCGAAACTATAAACTCAAAAACTCTTTTCGCTGACGACAGCAGACTTGGAATTCTGCAGCTTTTCCATCCCAGTGGTCTTTGCTCAGTAAGTTTATCGGGTTCTCATTCGGATGTCAATTTGTCTGGTTTCCATGAATTCAAGTCTAGGGAAAGAACGCTGTATAGTGACCTTGACTCCGGGCTTCCTCATCTGCATATTGGTCTGCTACCATACGCCTCTCCAGAACTCTTATCTCCGCTGCCTCCACCTTTGGGGCCCTCTGCCGATATCTGGGCATTAGGTGTTTTAATTTACACAATGGCTGTTGGGAGATTGCCTTTTCAACATCCTTATGAACCTCGCCTTCGTGCAATGATTGCAGCAGGAAAAATCGATAAAAAAGAGTTACAAAAAGCAACTCTCATGAAGTGCTTGATTGAAGATTTTTCGGATTGTTCCAATTCTCTTATGGACCCTACCCGGAAAAACGAATTGAAAAGAGTGGAGAAAGAGTGGCTCACCCATGACTCAAAACAATTTGAATGGTTGAGTGAGCTTGTTCAGTCCTGTTTGGAAAGAGACATTACGAAGAGATGGGATCTTTCTCTGATAGCCTCCTGTTTGAGCGAAAACTTATAGCACAAAACTTTTCATAGCCAGATTCCTAAACTAGCTGCATCTGGTTTATATTAATTTACGACATTATGATTAATTCCTGAACATGCTTGTTGATAAGTCTCCATATTTCTTGCTTTATTCTTGTAATAAAGATACAAAATTGAAGCCGTGGTGGCTCCTCATGCTTCTTCATTTTTGGCTAAATCATAATCGAACTCGATGACTTCGTAACGACTTTCAGTCGCTATTGTAATGATGTCTGGAAAAACCTTGTTAATTTCCTGCGACCTTTAAAAGTTTTGTTAGTCTACGGAATTGTTCAAAAACACATACGAGAGATCAAACCTGTGGGAGCGAGTAATAGTCTCCTTTTATATCTAACAATTACTTTCAAATATAAAAAAATCGAGTGATAATAAAATTTCAAGCGTTCTACGGATGAAAAATCCAGATTGTTGATATGTAGTCCAACAATAGGTGGCGCTTATCTCAAAAAAAAGGATGAACAATAGTTTCAAAAGTTCTCTTTTCGAATGTAGAGAAGACTACTTTATTTACGAGACTCAAAAGAAGGAAGTGAATTTTAATATTCTTTCCTACCTCCCTTTTTCTCATTTGATTTTTTTTTCCTTTTTTTTTTTTTCTTAAGGGAAATAATACTAAAAGAGCTTTCACCTGGAAAGGAAGTTGAAGTACCCTATTGGTGTACTGCCTGAGAAAGGTTATTTTTGGACAGACGTTCGCACATGCATTTTAACCCGAAAACAAGAACCAAAAGTTACACCCCAGCTTTATTTCAATGGCTTTACCCGAAGGATACCAAGTGAGATCAGTTGAAGCAAGTGATCATAAGCAATATTTGCTGACATTATCAGTGTTGACCACCGTGGGAGAAGTCACGGAGGCACAGTTTTCTGAACTTATCTCGCATTGGAATAAATATTCAGAAATATACCATCCGAAAGTCATTGTGGACTCAGAAAATAATGTCGTTGCCACGGGGATGCTACTTTTGGAACAGAAGCTTATCCATGGCTGTGGAAAAGTTGGTCATATTGAAGATATCGCCGTCGCCAAGTCGCAACAAGGCAAAAAGCTAGGAAACCTGTTGATTGAGCATTTGAGTAAACTTGCTGAGGACAAGGGGTGTTACAAGGTCATTCTAGATTGTGCAAAGACAAATGTTGGATTCTATGAGAAATGTGGCTACAAGGACGCGGGCGTAGAAATGTCCAGAAGATACGACTAATTTCATTAATATATATATATATACAACAACGCGCTTGCTCAAAGTCTTGAACCTATATTTTTTCCAATGCCTATGAGTTAGTAAATCTCCACAACACTTCTGGACAATATTGCTTGGAAATAGAAATAAAAAGAAGAAAGAACATACCTCAACTGAAACAATAGAATTACCTCTGATAACTATAGTACCTATGGCGAGCTGTTCGCCTTTAGGATCGAGTTCTAGCGCATCACCCATCGTGATGTTCATGAAAACATCGTATCCACGGAGCGTACCAGTGACAGATCTGGATCCGTTTAGTTGAACAGACACTTTCTTATCCAAGTACTATTGTGTTAGTAGTCCGTTACTGAAATCGACCCCACGACGTATCTGTTTTTAGGATGGATCGTTAACCTGCAGTTATACATAGATAAACGAGAAACACATCGGAGAAATTTTGTTGTCTTTCACAAAAAAATATATATAAAAAAATCGTTCCACGGGAGGCTGGTCATATAGTTAAAGCATTTATACATACATTTTTCAATTCTGGGGCAGAAACCATGACGTATGGTTCGACTGTTCGGTGGAGTTCACGTACTTCGCTTCGCACATTGAATTTCTCTGTAGGTTTCTGCAGCCGCACATAACACCACCGGAGAGATCATTGAGTAAACAAAACCACTTTTGAAATAAATAAACATTGACATCGATTATTGGATAAGGGGAACTGCTCACCACAAAAATATTCTTCATGAAATATTTGCAATTTGAATCCAAACCTTCTGCTTAAAATGAGCGATGCTTCAAGACATTTAGATGACGCTCACTCACCTGACTCCATACCTGACACACCTGCTGTGGAATTGGACGATATTCTTTATCTCCAGACCAAGAAGGCAGAACTTGTTCAAGAGAGGAATATATTGGCTCAGAAAAGACTTGGTCTCAAACAATCGGTTGAACGGCTCCAAGTTAGTCTTGCACACTACAAGACACAACAACTCCAGTACGAAACAAAACAAAAACTTGAATACTACCTACATCAAAATGACCATGAGTCTGCGAAACTTTCGCGACCTGATGAGGCAGCTTCATTTATTTTAAAGAATCTAAATGTTCTCCCTACAACCGACGTGGGCATACGAATGAATTTGATTGACAAATTATATCCTTGTATGTCCATATCCCAAGACTCTATAATGACAGCGTACGAGGGAGAGAGACTATTGACCGTAATCTCTTTTCAGATTTCTGCAAGCGGCCTACCGCCTCTTAAAATTCGGCTCTCGATTATAGATGCTACTGTCGATCAAATAGAACTACCTGACTATCACGAAATCGATCGAGTTTTCCAAAAAATCAGTCAATCATTTTGCAAAGTTCTAATCGAGAACTACTGCAGACTTAGAAAAATCGATTTGATGGTCTATAGTTACCACTCAGTGGCGCAATTGCAGCGCCAACGGATTGCATCATTATCTCAAATCCTTCGGAAACATGCGAGTCTTGTTACGCGGCCGGTGTCATGGGAATCTGATCCCACTACATTCTTGATGTCACTAAAGTATATTGAACTCACTGTGACAGGACAAACAAAGAATGAAATCTTTAAAGTAAGACTACAGTGGGATCTTGTCATTCAAAATATTGTTAGCGGCGAAGCAGAGTCTCAATTATGCTTCAGTGTTCATAAACTTAACTCAGGACCATTGAAAAATACCAATGACGTGTTTTCGAACCTAGTGCTAGATCACGGCATCACAGGTGCATTTTCCTTGATGATTCTTAATTTATTTGGGGTCTGAGCGGCGCATAGAGTATTCATATATTCCAAAATAAGCGCACGCAACTTAGCATACGCAACGAAATCCATTCATTCCTTTAACAAAGCGACGCGAATTTGTATAATGTGATATTCTTGAATGAATGTTATTCCCGGAAGCATTTATATATATCTATACATACAAAGACCAAGAGCCTCTATGTACCCTTCGAAAACAGAAGAGTTTTTGCCTCGAGATTGAAACGTACACTTTCAGATCGAGCTATTCTTGTCAGCAAAAGTTTTGGCAAAAGGTCTTCCACTGCCTGAAGCAACATGTATTCGTAAGTAGTTCGTTCATTTGCATTGTCAAAATCATGGGTAGATGAGTATCCTGATCCAAAATTTTCAAGATCACCGACATCAATGGGAGCGGAATCTCCGGGAAGATGTTTTGAGCCTGTTATAAAGCTTGCTCTTTTAAGTAGCTCCGGGTCACCATTTTCATGACGCTCCTCATCAAGTTGCTCTTCATAGTTGTGTGTAATGAAGCGCTTGCCAAGTTGTTGATACAAATAGGCCTCAATTCCATTAATAAGATCATGGCGAATATCTTCCCACTCTATACCTAGCAAGCCATTCCCTGTACTTTTTTTGTACTGAAAGTATCGATACATCCATTGCGAAATTTCTTTTCTCTTTGCTTCATAGTATGACACAGACTGTGCCATATGTGCTATAATTCCTTTTGATTTTAGTGCGACAGCTTTCTTCTGGGATATCGATAAGACAGATTCCTTTCCCAATGATTTTATTGGAATCTTCTTTGTATAAAGCGAGTATTTCTTACGCAATTCTTTGATATTTTTTATGGGAAACTTCGGGTTCCTCCATTTCGCCTCGAAGTCAGACCGTTTTTGATCATTAATTGGTGAACCAATTAGTGGGTTAATTTTTTTTCTCTTCAGGCGATCAGAATTTAGACTTGATTTGGATGATTCATCAAACGGTTCAACGTCACCTTGTTCATCTCCACCATTTACACCATCCTCATCATGCCCACTATCTGCCATATCATCCACACATGCATTACCGTTGTAGTTTGCATTCTCCTTAAATTCCTCGAAATCTTCAGCATGATTGTCACCGGGAATATAATCTTTCACGTCTTCTAAGGATATTTTGTTTTTTAGAATGTTAACATCCTCAAATCTTTTCGCCTCTTGTTTCTCTTCAGCTCTCTCATACCCCCTTTCATCCTCGTTCTCTTTTAAAAGTGATTCCTCTGCCATTAACAGGTTATCAACAGACCCTCCATCCATCTGACCATGCTCAAGTCTATTTCCCGCGATCAGATTTTTCGTCCCCTTCCTGTCTTTGTCAGACTTCATGACTGTTTTTGAACTTTTCATTTCGATTTCTTCATTCAAACTTTCAACTCGAACGTGATACATTTGTGTGGCGTATCCAATTTCATAATCAGTGTCTTTATCAAACAAATCGATCTCCTCTAAGGAGAGATATTCTACCGAGGGAATCTGCGTTGGATTAAAAGGATTCTGCTCAAGTTCCTTCTCCGTAAATGAAGTTTCCAAGTAGGTGTACATAAGCCAGAGGAATCTTTTCGCTCTACTTCTTGGATGCATCTCCCGGTTCAAGAAAAACTCCATGAATCTGTTAGGTGGCCCGGACGAAGCTTTGGGAAATTTCGCCAGATCCTTGGAATCATTTTCATTGATTGAATCACGGTAATGATATGGTACATTCTGGAAAAAAGTGCTCATTAAAAAGATTAACTTAATGACATTTGTGTTTGGTTTGACTTCTGCGGGTTGTTTAATAATATCAAGCAAAGTTGTCAAACGATCCTGACCATCGCACACAGCCTTAAGCATTGTCTTGAGCCTTGGTGTATCTTGTAATGGTTTGGTCGAAAATTTGGGACCTGCTTGTAAAGAAGGGATCAGGTGATAAGTTCTGAGAGCGGATCTCATCTCCGGAACAAAGTTCACAGTTGTGTTCATACGACCAGCGTTGACAAGCAAGCAAACTTTGCTCACAGCGATTCCTACTTCCGAATCTCTAATTAGGCGCTCACTTAAAATTTTCGAGGATTTGGATGATTCTGCTAATGTTCTGATGTAAAGTTCAGCGAAAGAAAGCTTTGGGCCATTGAAGACATTTTCTAAGTCACTGTGAGAAAAAACATTGGTGAAAACACGATTCTTATCACTGAACAACTCTTCGAGAAAATCGTGCTGGATGTCGCGTCTCCAAAAGGGCTCACCATCAGGTTTTTTCAAATGTTTAAAGCCTTCAGAGAACGAGCGAAAATTTGGTGGCAAGGCTCCCATGGGCAATTTCTGGTCTGCAATTGGCGATTTCAGATTTTCAAGCTCGCCTACATCATCCAGGTTATTGGAAAGCTCGCGCACATCATAGTCAGTGGTGGCATTCGAGGATTTCTTCCCGAGGGACGGTGTCATTTCATCTACATTATGCCTAGATCTATCCGTGGCTTTCTCAGAGGCAAGTAAGTTATTAATTGAAAACTTGAAATCTTGCACAGGGGCGGCGGAAGGCACGGTTTGGGTGGCTTCCAGTTTGGAATTAGGAGTGATATCAGGGTGCGGAATACTCGGGGTTTCATCTCTTGGTGACCACACATGTGTATTCAGAGACGATAAAACGCCATTTTGATGGCCGTGTGACCCGTTATTTGACTTGGCTTCACCAACATTAACTTCCGGAAAGTGCGAAGTTGTTGGATTGTTGAAAGCATTATTCCGATGGAATATACTAACCAGACTATCATTTATGGTTTCATGAGCCGAGTTATCAAGCAAGTGATGAAGATTAGATTGTGTGCGATCCAGGGGCATCAGTGCTGCTGCAGATGCAGATTGCTTCAAGCCAGTTAATGTAGCGGGCCTTTCATTATGAGAAATCATAGGCGAGACACGTGCCGGTGATATTTCATGCAGACTCTGTTGCGATGAGTTGATGAATTTCGCTGATTCAGGGTTCGACTCTTTAGCTGGTGTGTAGGTATCATGTATTGGATCGTAATTCATAAGGTCGGCCGTTTTATTTTATAGACGAGGCCTAGTGCGATACCAGACCGTAGAGCTAAGAAATGGCAGTCTAGTGATTTCGCGAGAAGCAGTGAGCCGAGTATTGGTTGGTGCTGCAAGAGAGACACCAGTGTAATGGGCGGGGAGAAAGATACCGAGTTTAATGGGGTGTACAATTGAGAATGAGAAAAAAAAAAAAAAAAAAAAACTCGAACCAGGTGAGAAATTTCCCTGGATAGAGGAGGTGAGTGGAGAGGCCAGACCAAGACCGTGCTGAAAACGCGAACTGGGTTTCGGTGTTCAGCGCGCAAAGTTATGTTGAACTGAACCGAGAAAAGATGAATTGGCTGGTGAGAGAACATGGGACTGCATTTCCATCATCAATGCTCAACAGAATATTTGTCGTTGGGGATTCCACTGTTACGCGTAATCAAAGTTGGCGCAAACTCTTGCAGGTATCTCTTCCAAATAACAGCTTTTTGTGGGCATTTTAAACCCCCGGTATTTTTTTGTTTTTGTGGTATATTCTAAAACATTGAATTGCATTTGCGAAGATCAAGCGGTCGGTTACACCTCTTGCTGTATTCACAACGTGTAATATTGAATTCTTCTAGTGCTAACCGGGCGCACTTCCCAACCTACGGTTAAATTAATTTAAGCTGCTACAATATAAAATCCAACGTAGCTAATTATTCTTAAATCAGCAAATATTTTGTTAATTTTCTACACCTGATTTCGACTATTAACGTAGTTTATAGGGTACAGTATACACAGACTATATGAACCTAAGCATGTATTGGGAATGAAGCGACATCAGATTTTTTAGCCATTTAAGCAGACCATTGAGAAGCAGCAGCCTCCTCACCAGCGGCGGTGACACCAGAGTCAGCCCAGTCCTCAACGTTAGTCTCGGTGTTCCACTCGGTCTCGGCCTCAGCGGCGACCTCCTCGGTCTCCTCAGTGGCGGTGGTGCCTCTAGCCTCCTCAGCAGCGTTTTGCTCAATCTCTTCTGGGTCTCTGTAGAAGTACAAGTCAGGCATGACGGTCCACTCAGACTCTCTGTCTGGGATGATACCTCTCAATCTCAAGACCTCTCTGGAGATCATCCACCAGATCAAACCGATGGAGTGCTTACCTTTGTTGTTACATGGGATGGCGACATCGACGAACTCAGATGGAGAGTCCACGTCGGACAAGGCAATGACGGGGATGTTGACGTAAGAAGACTCCTTGATGGCCTGGGAGTCGGTTCTTGGGTCGGTGACAATCACCAATCTTGGCTCCTTGAAAGAACGAGTGATGTAGTTGGTGAAGTTACCTGGGGTGAATCTACCGGCAATTGGGGTGGCACCGGTGTGAGCAGCGAACTTCAAAACAGCTCTTTGGCCGAAAGTTCTGGAAGAGCAGACAACAACGTCGGAGGCGTTAGGGATGGCAGCAATAACTCTAGCGGCCAACACAATCTTCTCCCAGGTCTTAGAGATGTCGATGACGTTGACACCGTCTGGTCTGGTCTTGTAGACATAAGGCTTGTTGTGGACCTGGACGTTCTTGGAACCCAAGTGCACGTTGGCGGCCAACAACAACTTGGCGTCTTCGGCAGTCAAAGCAAAAGATTCTGGCAAGGACATGTTTGTTACTTTTCCGTGAATTACTGTCTTCAGAACAACTGATGGTGGAAATAAAACAGAAAAAGTGAATGAAAATTTCTCAAGGTGTGCGCAGGACTGTTCGCGTGGGAGGTACCGGTGTAGATCTCACCCTAAAGTGCCTACTTTTGGCCCCTTAGAAGCGTGGGCCGCGGTAAATTTTTGGGTCACGCGCGCGCCTTTAGGGTCCGTGCCCTAGAGACTGATTGAAGATATTTCGGTATTGACAAGGATTTTACCTTGTAACTTCTACCCCATGTGGAGAAAAAGAAAAATGGTAATGTATTTTATCGTTTGAATGCCTCTATTGAAGAATTTGATTGGTGTTAAAGGTCTAACTTATTTTGGTTTGTGGTCTTTATCTCTCGCGGGGCAACTCGACCCTTCGCTCGTATCCTTCACGCAAATCTTGCAGCCAACTCCAACCACCGCCAATAGCTCATTCGGCGCTTTTTTATTTATCAATTTATGTGTATAAAGATGTGGACTTATTTTTGGTATGATAGTTTTGAAGTTACACCCAACACATCTCATTTCTGCAAGTCTCTTTAAAAAAGATGGGATAGGAGTTTATTATTCTCGTACCTAATAAATCGTTATCTCGAAGACTGCATGGCGAGTAACCCATCTTCGGAACTGCCGGGACCATTGTATGAGAGCGGTAGCCAAAACGAGAATTCTCGCATCTAAATATTCAATTAATACCTCTTCATTTTTCATGACAAGTCTCCCTACAAATCTCCGAAAGCGGGCGGAAATTATCTTTTGTAATTTTTTTGTTTTGTTTTGTTTTCTCACCTATAGGTAGCCGACCATTGGCCATATCCTGTCGGATTTTTATGGCATTCCGCGCCTCTGTTCCGCTGAATCCGCGACTCACAAGTTCTGTTTTTTTCACGGTCGGACGCCTTTTTTTGTTAAAATATTTTCCCTCCAGTGAAAAGTTTTCTTTTTTTGCAGTTTTTTTTTTAATAATGAGAAATGTAAGAATTCAAAGGATGTATGCGCAACAGAAAGCTATCTGGGCACTCAAAACGGTTTCTGTAGAGCGCAAGCGCAACCATGCACTCAGGTCTCGCAGCAATGACGTGCGGTGCTCTCGCCTGATGCATCATGTTGCATTATCTAAGACACTCAAAACAAGGAAAAAGTACATATAAACAACAACTAGGACACAATACAGATTCACGAAAATTTTACCATACAGAGTACGCAGGTGCTTTATTGAAGGAAATTCACACATATCACAAACTTTTCAGACAATATCTGGCCAGTGGATTATTAGCTTCAGTTATTATAAATGTCGTCGGAGCCTCTTGTCAAGCCAACAAAGTTCGCCGAAATCAACACTGAAACAGATGCTGCAATCAGCCACGCAGCGTATGATTCATATGCATCAGTCGTGGAAGAAAATAATGAGCATCTTGATGAAGATGCGTCCTGGCTTCAGGACCAACGCCGTCTGCATAAATCTCTCCATTGGCTCTACAGACCATCTGTGGTGATGGTGGGTGTTTCAATTTTCTTGTTTGCCTTTGCCATTTCGTCTGCTGAAGGTACCAGGCAAATGATCCAGTTCAAGCTTGCTTGTAATTCTATCCGTGAAAGCACCGGAAAAGAATATTGTGATCCTGCCAAAACGCAAGTTCTCATTCTGAGTCTTCAGCAAGCATTTTCTCTTGCTCTGGGCATTGCCATGATTGTGGCACTGGGTAAAGTGGGTCCACTTTCAGATAAGTATGGACGGAAGATCTTCTTGACCGGAATTATAGTCTTTCAAATGATTGGTAAATTCTCGAGGTATACTATCATGACGAATTACCCAACGCTTCAGTTCGCATTGATGGTTGGTACAGAATGTTTGGCCAACTTCTTTGGTGGAATATTGACTATCATTACACTCGCTAATTGTTACGTATCAGATATTGCCGAGCCCAGCCAGAGAACATATTATTTGGGTATCAATATGGCTAGTCTTTTTGTTGGAATGTCCACCGGTCCGTTGGTTGGTAACTTAATCATCTCAATTTTCAAAAAGCAATCTGTTGATTCCGGAACTGGAGCAAAGTATGGACCTGATTTGTCTAGCGCTGATTTTGCACCTTTGAGATTTGAGTTACTTGTCTTACTCTTGTTATTTCTTTTCGTCGCCTTTGTTTTACCCGAATCAAGAGGACAGAATGCTCGACGCATGTCTAGGTCTCTTTCATCAACAGGCCTGCTTTCTTCTTTGAGACCCCTAGTCAAACCGACAAAAATGGATAAGCTCATGGATACCTTTAATTTTCTCCGCCCATTAAGGTTAATTTTTTATCCGAAGGACAGCGTTCATAAACTGAGGCATAAGTCAATTAAAAGAACAAGAATCGCAGTTTTACTCTTGATATTGACAGATTGTTTTATTTCAAGCTTGGCTGCATCTCTAGGCGAAGTTTATGTTCTTTATGGAATCTATAGCTTCAAATGGACTGCCGTTGATATAGGACGTTTGATGGCGATTACTTGTTCGAGCAGAGCGATCATACTTATCATTATTTCGCCTTTGCTTACTTACAACCTTTTCCAAAAGACTTTGGGATTCAAACCCAACAAAAGAAGGTTTGACAAAATTGATTACGGTATCGTCATGATTGCATTTGCTTTCGAATGTGCTGGCCAATTTTTAATAAGTGTTTCTTCAACTGGTGCATTTTTCCTTTTTTGTTTGGTACTCAATTCTGTTGCGTGCCTCGCAACACCTGCCATCAATTCTGCAATTGTCAAGTTTTACCCTGAGTCCAAAATTGGCGAAGTCTTTGGCGCCATGGCTATTGTGAAAAATATCTTTTCTATTGTATCCCCGGTATTAATCCTTGCAGTTTACAAAACATCCATTTCTAAATGGCACTTCCCGCAAGTCATTTTCATAATTTTATCAGGCGTTTTCTTTTTTTTGGCTGCACTGATGACCTTCGCCATTGTGACGCTCAATAAGGGCGATGACGAGGCTCTGGAAGCTGAATCTACCCCTGATAATATGTGAGACGCGTATAATATCAACTTTATTAATCGAGGCAATGTTCCGTTATTTTTTTATTTTTTTTTCTTTTTGTTTCTTTAGACGTGGCCAAGGGAGTCAATAAATACAGATCCATTGCCTAATTAGAATTTCCGAAACGCGCCTTGGGCCCAAAATCCCTTCGCACCCATTTGCAGTGCCGCGTGCGACAGTTTTCACACGGCCCTGTCGTACTTAGGGGTTCTTTATCACTTCGAAACCTCGATGGAATCCTCGAGTGGCAATAATCAGGTGCTCGTGTCCGTATTTCATACTGTCTGCTACAGAGCTGTCCTATCGGTGTTAGTTGTCACCTGTATATTTCTTCTTGGCTCTTTTTTAGTTGATCGACTCGTTGTCTGTCGGTATAAACTTCCTGAGCACAATCACCGAGCCGCAGAATTTGGTGATTTTGGGATATTGCATCAAGATAACTCTTTTGAAAGTAGCAGCGACATTTTAGAGGACTCGTGCGCTCTCGAAGCGACTCTTTTGCACCTGGATTGTCAGAACTTGAGGCTGAAGAGGTTTGTACCTTCACCCACACCAGAAGACGAAGAATACTTACAATTTGATCGTCTGCTGTTTTACAAGAATTTGAACAATAGCTCACAGTTCTTGAGACGAGACAGCTTTATTGAATAGTCTTCGGATTATGATTTCTTACATTTATATCCCATATGACGCATTTCAGCGTTCTGCTTGGAGGAAGGGCGCTGATGACTTTTTTGAGGAGCCGCATGTTATAGTTGGTTATCATCTTGGAAACCAATATGTCGTCGTGGATATTTTGAAAAAGGCAAAATCTGACGAACTTGTTATGATTGACGAAAATTTGAAGGTGATTGGGTACATGAATCAAGACACAACCCACCATTCACATTCTGAAAACGTTTATCTACAATTCCATCCCACGATAAAGCTTCCCTTCGTTGATTCCAGATTTTATGCACAAGAGAGAAAATTTGCGCTCATTCTTTATGCGCCCCCAAATGTCCGCAATCTAGAATATTTTACTGTGAGTCCCATTTTGCTCCAAAGCACCAATATGTGCTCGTCACATGCGTCACAAGGCACCAAGATTCAACATTTACAAGAAAAAGAATATCCATCTCATCAGACCTCTATATGCAACGAACGTGTCCTAGAGAAAATTAATGGTTGTTCAAATATACGGACTTCATTGAAAGCTCAACGCGAAGGCAACCCCTCAAGCACACAAGAAAATGAAAGTCTCTTCTCACATAAGCCTTGTGAATTATTTTCTTTTATTCGGAAGGCCTTCTTGAAATCACTCATATGGTCTATCGGTCTCATTATTTCAGCAATGGTGAGGGTAATCACCTTTCTAAATGCTGACATTTTCGGCATGAACCCTGTTAAATGTTCAACTTGGTGTCGACAACTTGACCTTAGATTGAGGCAAGTTTCCTACTTTCCATTTCAATTCTTAAGCTATTACGATATCAATTTTCTCGGGGCTAATGTTCAGGCTCAGCTTGGAATATCGATGTCTAATGAGAGACACAATATCAACAACTCTAATTATATCAACTTATACAACACAATATGGTTGATGATTAATGACATACTTATTGGACGCACACTTTACAGAGTAATCTCTAAAGATTTAGACGGCAAGTTTCGTGTGTTGAACGATCGATTGCTTGATATCTGTTTCACTAGATTAGACGGGTTCATCTCGTGGATTGGCTCTGATTATCCCGGTGGGTTCAAGCTCAATAATGACCTTGGTCAATTCATGGAGCTATTGTTCTTATGGACTTCTCAATCATTTAATGAATTATTCAAGTTTTTAGCGCTATGTCTGTCTTCGGATAGTTGGTTCATCTTCATCATCAAGTTATGGTTTGGAGTATCATGCTCCTTGGGAATATCATTTGTTGTGGGATTTTTTGTTGACTACGTCAAGATTGTGAACTTTCACACATACCTTTTCGGTCTAGCGGCGACAAAGATTTACTACCGCCAAATCGAGATGCTTAAGTCCTTGATGCAACTTTTTCGCGGAAGAAAGTACAACGTCTTACGAAATCGAATAGATAGGATCGAGGAGGATCAACTTAGGATCGATCAATTACTTCTAGGAACTTTTGTTTTCTTGGTGTTGATTTACTTGCTACCAACAACATTCGCATTCTATTTCCTCTTTTATGGATTTAGAGTCGTGTTGTGCTCCTGTTTAAAAATAGGTGACAAGGTGATTCTATGGTTTAATTTATATCCGCTTTTTGTGGTTTTGCTCAAGCTCAAGAACTCCCGCAGGCTACAAGGTGGTGTTCATTTTATTCAGAAAGGATGCCATGAAACGACAGATTGGATTCAAATGGAAAATAAGGCGTTGACTTTCGATGAAATCTTTGGCAATTTTGTTTATGTTTTCAACCAGGAGGGCCGTTTTGAAAGGCTTTTTCTCAACTTTGTGGAGGGAAACGACTTGCAAGTAAAGGATACGTTCTCTATGAAATTTCAGTATTTGATGCTACCAAAAAACCACACTTCACTTGTTAATGTATGGCAGGAAGCCACTGAGGGAACTTTGAACTAATTTATCTATTAATAGCATTGTATGAAAGAAAAAAATAGGCAATGTGATGAAATTACCAAAGATTATGCCTCAGCGCGTAAGCTGAACGAACTTACTCGTGTGATCAGTAAATCGTAATTAAGAACACATTGAGTCTCCACCAGAGAAGAAAAAGAACGAAAAAAAGGAGAACTGAATTATAATAAGTGCTCAATCTCCCTTATCATTCAAAACTTGTTTGACGGGCTCGGTCTCGTTGATGTATAGTTTATGTTCCTGAATGTAGCGGATCACGGAATTTGGTAACAAGTATTGAACAGACATTCCCCTTCTGATAAACAATCTGATTTTTGTGGAAGAGATATCGTTATAAATGAGTTGTTTGATCACCAACACATTTCGACGATGTTCATACATGATATCGTGACTTAACAAAAAGCTCCGCACATCGGCTCCAGTACGCTCGACAATAAGGCATCCATACTTTCCTAAAATATGGTGCAAGTCTTGGTCAGCCCATACATCGGGCTCACCCATAGATTCAATCAAGTCCCCTCCTGCCAAAAGCATAATTTTCACCCCACGTGTTTCACCGGATTTGGTTGTGATTCCGCCCCTCTTCACATTCAACTCTTCGTTAAAGTGATCCAAAACAAGCGCTGTTCTGGTATATTTTGCTTGCAACAGCTCCCAAGCATCCACCATAAGCCATGAAGACGTTCTCTCGCATGCTAATTCACACATGCGTACTCTGTGGTGTGATGGAGCCAAACCCTGTTTCTTATAGTTATCTGACACTGGGGAGTAGTAGCCTCCAATGACCTCAAAGCGCGTCTGCTCACTAATAGCGTCCAACGCCATTTCAAACATTCTAAGATGCAAATATGTAATAGGAGAGAAAGATCCACAAGCAACGACCACCAAAGGGTACTTTGACTCGTCCAAGAGAGTGGTGGCTAGTCTGTGGGTAGGGAATTTGTATTCCTTCAAGTCTTTTGCCTGTCTTTGGATCCCATGAGGAACTTCTTCCAAGTCCGCAATTTGACTCAGTCTAACTTTGATTGATGGGGGCAAGATTGTCTCGCCATTCTTCGCCAACTCCTCATCGCTCAGAGAGTCTATCAATTCTGTATGTATGCGAGGAATCTTTGATTTATATAGCGAACCTTGCTTCTCCGAGCGGTTGTTGCTGTTTGAAACCGAGGGATGCGGCGTGGGCGCATCTACTTGTTCTCCCATATCAGCCAACACCACCAGCTCAATGGGGATATTTTTCGGGATTTTCGACAGGTGTGCTGGAGGCTCGATATCCTTGTTTTGAGAGGGAGGCTTGAAATTAGGATCGTTGGTTGGGTCCATTTCGGAATATCAAGAAACGCTTGGAGATTGAAGCTGGGCTTTTGGAATTGAAAGGAATGATTCGCTGTTGTGCTTTAGTACGGAAATTCTTTCCCGTGTAACGTTCCTCGAAGGCCAATTGTGCTGCGGCTATGACTGATTTTGCGGTGGGGAAAATTGGCGCGGAATCAACGGCAAGCGTGCTTTTTGCTCACTGAGGTCAAAGTTCGCGGCGGAATGTCGCGTGCATATAAGCGGATACTGATCAAGATACGTAATTTACGGGTGTGACAATGCCGTATGCTTTTACAAAACCGCGCGAACAAAAATTTGAAGCCTAGCAATTAATTAATGCTGATGTGAAAAAATAAAAAAAGCGTCACAGACAGGATTCGAACCTGCGCAGGCAATGCCCAACACCTTAACCACTTAATAGCAGGGTGTCGCCTTAACCACTCGGCCACTGTAACTGTATATTGTGTTGCTCAAAACCAAATTCATGTCGAATCAATATTAGTACAAACAAGTCTCTTAATTTCAAAGTTTTATGGGCATAAAAAAACTAAGTCTTAAACTTCCAGTACCTATAAGTGTCTAAGGCTTATGAAATATCATTTTGGCCCCTGGTTCGCCAGTCGGTATATATTTGGGAGCTGGTTAGAGGTTTTTTTTCTTTAGTTTATAGTTTTTAGAGAGTGATGGTTAGTACCATTTCTCTCGCCCTTTAATCAGATGTATCAAACCAAAAAAAAACAGCATCTTATGGGTTCTTATAGTTATATGTAGATTTTTCCTGTAATACGATTTGCTTCTTTAAAAAAAAAAGCCCTGGTATCCGCCAGGGGTATGTATTTGGGTGCTGGTTAATTTTTTTTTTTTCAATAGTTTATAGTTTCTAGAGTGTGACTGCTAGCTTCATCTCTCTTTTATTATAAGAAAAATCTACATAAAAGTAGAAAAAAAACTAGATGGGAGAAATTCTGGAAACAGTTACATCAGCACGAGTGGCAGAAAGACAAAATTTTACAGGCGATACCCAGATTCAATTTTGGATCATATGTCCCGATTCATGACACTAGACGTCCCATTCGAGACTTCAAATTTCATCTTTGTTTGCAGGAGGTAAACCTGACTCAAATGTTACATCATCTCTATAATGAGTGTGAAGAAACAAAAAATGTGTGGGAACTCCTTGGCATCCAAATTCCTATGAAATTAGAATCATTTTTAGCACCAAAAACAAACACTTATCTCTCCTTTCATCATCTGACACTCGTTGTGTAGATACGTATCAAGTAGTGAAAGGCATACTTCGCAACCTTAAAGATCTCGTCTTTAATGGAAGATATGCCTGTAGGCTTTCTTTTCAATCAATTTTTCAGAGCATTCAAAACCTTTTCTTTCATTGCTTATTTTTAAAAACAAAATTCTCCGCTTTTTGATTTTGCAACGAGTTTGGTATTTTTAAAGGGTAGAGCCAGGATATGATTTCTGTATCACATCGAAATACTTGAAAGCAAGTAACTATAAGCCATTCCAAAGTTACTACTTGTAAGGTATGGTAGTGAAGCTTGGGTAATTCGGATCTTTCTATTCATAGAACATACAGAACTCATGAGCAAAGTCAAATTCGAATTTGAATTTATTGAGTTACTTGTAACTCAATCTCGAGACTTGAGGGTTTTATCAGATTCCTTTGTTTAAATGTGTTTTAATCGTTATTGTGCACATACAGAATCAACTTTATGAATATTTTTTGTCCTCTGCTACGTGATTGTTAAAATTCAATTTTAGGCTGATGCTCATTTGTCACTTTGGGTGACCTTTATTGAGAGATGACCATCAAATTTATGAGGCCTACAACGAAAGCAAGTGACTATTTTGATTGGATGATGATTTCAGTGATAATTTGCTATGGAGTTGACCAAAATACTGAGTCAATTGTCAATTACGCAAAAACGGTGTGGTCGGAATAGTCTGGTATAAACTTTATTAGTATCTTTGGGCTTTGGGGTTGGGTGTAATTTTTGACAGCCTTGTGAAACTTTCTGACTAGCCTAAACAACTAGATCTTTTTAAAAGGCTCTTTGCAGAGCGTGCACTTATGCGGCTCCATTTCTTATTGACAAACTCAGCCCGTCCACCCAGTAACCGCCCTCCGAATGTGTCAACGTACGATTGCTTATATGGGGAATGTTTATTCAGTCGGTGTAGGGAAACCGTTTGTTCCAATGGTTCGTTAAATTCAAATCAAGCGACAATCAAAGGAAAGCCACTGCATCAATTACCACGTGTACACAGTTCAAAGCTTGGCATCCGGTACCAAGACGTACTTCCCAATAAAGATCCAGATCAAGCCCGTCTTCTGAAAGCTCATACTAGCTTTTTCGATGTTTGAATTTGTGAATAGGTGAATCGAACCGTTTTTGTTTATCTTAAACGATTTCATACAACCTTTGACTACTTCACGTTAGAACGATAGAAATAGCGGAAATTTATGTACCACGGAGACTTGAAGAAACTATTCTTGTCTATTGACATTGAACCATCGAAAGTTTTAGAAGTTTAGAGCCATGTTAATCGTACAGCATTGAATTTGTTTGATATCTGAAAAGTGACCAGAACATCGGCAGCAAAGAGAGCTACAAAATTCACAAAAGTGTAACCGATACATAATATTAAAGCGAAGTTCTATAAACCACCGTTCTTAGAATTGAAAATTAATGAAAGAGCTGAGAAAGAATTAAAAGGGATCAATCTCAAAATATGCACACATTGTCTTTTTTGGCACAGCCGATGCATTTGCCATTAGGCGAAGTCATCACACATTTCACTTTTCTCTTGCGGCATGCAACACAAGAACTTTTGCGAGTGTTAAATTTGCCAAGGCCACCGCAGCCTGCATTGTCCTCCAGGAGCGGCTTTTTATGCACCTTCAGCGAAACCAAAGGCTTGCTTTCTGTTTTGGAAACCACAGCATTCTCAGAATTTGAGGAACGTTTGCTCAGGACTATGTCCTCTTTGGTGAAGCCTTTGGAAAAGCAACATGCGAAGCCTTTGTTGTCACAAGACATACACGGCTTGTATTTTATGAGCTTGTAATTAGAAAGCACCAACACGTAATTGGAGTCCAAGTGCACAGCCTTACCTTCAAGGACATTCTGTTTCTGGACAGGCGTAAGAGAAGTGAAATCTTCGAGGTCATCGTCCATATTGAGCGAGTTGCTTTCACCAGTGAAGTGACGGCTGATCATGACGACTTCCGCATTACACTTAACCTTGCGCGAACGGCAGTTGTCACAAGATGGTCCCAACCTTTGGCGGCGTTTCCTCTGAGGCGATGGTGTCATTTCAAGTACAGAATGAGTGTGCGAGTTGGGCGAACTGGGTGTGTTCTGAACTCTGAAACTATTTTGAGAGTCATTAAGAATTAAATTAGAAAGGCGAGGAGATGCAAGGGGCAGCTCCAGGGCCAGCGACAGCAGAGTCAACGAAGGAGGTGCGCTGCTAGCAAAAGATTGTTTGTGCGTGTAGGAGTTCAACAGTTGAAGATTCTTTTCCGTGAGACCCACGTAGCTGGTGATTGGAGGCAAGCTTACAGGTTGTAGCTTGGAGCCTGTTAGTGACGCATAGTGAGGCAAACTGTGGGCCACGGCTTTCTCGCCATTTCTCATGATGGAGTATGAAAGGAGGTCGTTGGATAACATATTTGAGCAATTATTGTGAATATTTTTTTGAAAAAGTATATATGAAGCTCGGTGCCGAGGTAGAATTGAATAAGATATCGAGAAGTAATGCACTTGCTTTTGTAAGGGGGATGATTTTCAGGAATAGATGAGAAGAAAAAAGAAAGGAATCGATATAAAATCAGATCTAAATAAAAAAGTAAAAGAATATAGGGCTGTTCCGGAGCATGGTTAGGTTATATAAGCTTGCTTCGAAGCTCCGCATAAGGTCCGAAGAGGGCAATGCGTCTGGGGTATCACATTATCAATTCACTTGCAGGTCGCTGCCACGCCACACTTCATTTATGGAGTTCAAACACCATCAATTTTTTTTAAAATTATATATTTGAGCTCCTAGAAGTCTGAACTTTCTTACACTGCTAATCAAATCAAAAATTAATATGCTTAAATGCCATTTCTTTGACACACAATCAAAGATTGACATTTTTCCGAAGCGCGGTTTTGTCGGGTGGATTCGGAAGAGATCGTGTCGCACGATGCATCTCTGTCGAGTCACCCGACTCATCCCGGGAGCCCGAAACACGAAAAATATCACCCTTGTTTCAGTTCGAGAGAAAAAAAAAGGTGGGGCCTATGAGTTCAAATTTTAATCCTTTCTTTCAATTAAGTGGCTTTTTGGGAAAATTTTAGATACCTGAATAATGGTGACTACCACGACAAAGACATCGGAGAATCTCGGGTGAAAAAACTGCGGAGAAGCCTCTTGTGAGAAAATGAAGGTTTGTCTGCAAGCCAAGGTGACTCCCGCGACCCGGACCCGTGAATTACGGATTAATTTGGGAAGCCAAAAAACTATATGCAATGCGCGACTCAACTCCGAGCTCGCCCCGACTTTTGAGTCATTGTCCAAGGAAATCATCCCCGAGCAGTGAACAAAGGAATTCTACAACCTTTATTCAAGTCTGCAAAATGTGACGTACTTCGCAAGCGAAATATAAGTGAGTGGAAAAGTTTCAACTCATGATTACGGGATACAAATATAACTTTTCAGAATATCAACGATGCTGCGGTTGCTACTTTGTGGCTTCTCGCGCGGCAAAAGTCCGAGAACTTTTTGCCTCATTTTTTTTTTTTTTTTTCTTTTTTTTATATTTTTGGAGAAACGGTGAGGGGAAGCGAGGAGCTTGGGCTCGCGCGACAGCACATTTTCCGGTTGCGGAGTTCTAGATGCAAATTGGGCAGGCCTCCGCGTGCCTCGGGCTCACCGCTTTGTAATTACTGAATGAGTGCCATGAATCGTAATTGTCATCATTAGGGAAAGAACTTACTTTTGAAGCACCCAACAGTAATAAGGGGGCTCAAACTCTTTGTGAAACACATCGCTATCCTAAAATATGTGCTTATTTGTGTCCCAACAAAAGAGATCATAGGAAACCCCGCCCCCCTTTTTTTTAAAAGAGCTTAATCATGAGTATCATGAAACATTTTGAAACCTTTGAAACGAAATGGTTCTTTTCCCTAACTTTGATTATGAGATTTTTGTTTTCTTGATAAACATTTCTTTTTGACAAGCGTCAACTCTTAACAGCTGTCAAAAAAAAAAAAAAAAAAAAAAAAAAAAAAAAGAATAATGTGATCAAAAAGAACCCATGCCGGGACTCGAACCCGGAATCTTTTGATTAGAAGTCAAATGCGCTAACCATTACGCCACACAGGCTAATCGAAAGTGCGGTTTTGCAGGAGCTTCTTGCTCGTCCACATTTGGAACGGATGAAATACTCCAATAATTAAGGACCTGTACAATGGGCATTTCACTTTGAAGAAAACCATTCAAAAAGCTTTTAATCTTGAACTCAGTTAATAAAAAAATTAAAATAACAAAAACATGGCCAGTAAAAAAAAAAGTGATGTTTTCTTTTGAAACGGAGAGATAAAATGACGTGCAATTCAACTCAAACCTTTGGCGCATTTACAGGTCATCAACTGCCTCGAAACGCGTAAGCCGTCTTGCAGTGGCTGTATTGTCTGTTGCAAATCTTGATGAAACGTAAAAATATTAAAGATTACGTGCTTTAGAAATTTTGTTTGAGAGTCTTTGGCTTTCTATAATTCTATTCGACATGAAGTCTCGGTCAAACATTCGTATTTTTCTCTTTACGAGGTTTCGCATCCGCAGACTTGGTGTGTTTTGATGCCAACTTCCGGATTGGGAATGAGATAAATAATGCGTGGGATACTTTTCAGGGAAGAGTCAAGACACAGTCCACAACACTGTTCAGCCCCATAAAACATATTTTACCTGCTGCTGCTTGAGAGTACCTACTACCATTTTGGAACTCTAACTTGATTTTTGTATTACTGCAGAGATTTTGGCAGAAGGACTAGCGCTGGCCACGTATTTTTTTTGCGGTGCCAAGTTGAGAGAAGAAGAGTCAAAAAGAAAAAAAAAACCAGAAATACTAAGGGTTTTAAAAAAAGTCACGTTCACTTCGTCATTTCAGATACGAGCAAGGAGGTATAAGAGTGAATATTAAATTTTGAAAACGCTCACTCATCAATCCTATTACTTTATAATCCCAGCATTACTAAAAAAATATCTGACCAAACGAAGTTGCCAACATAAAAGCGATAAAATGAATGACTACTCGATTTCGGTGCTCAATACGCCGATAAAAAAAATACGAAATTTGACTATTCATAGTCCTGAACTGACATCCCCCATTAGATACCCCAGCATGAGTGACTTTCCTATAGATTACGACCCTATCAATACAAGCATGGTTGAAAAGGGATACTCACAAACGTTGAGCAATGCGGTACTTAGGGAGCTAGATACTCGAGCAAAGGAAATCTCATCAAACGCTACAAGCTATTCTTCCGCCAGAGGGCTGATTCTGTCTAATCGTAAAAGATATTCGGGGATTCATAGACCGCTCTTTTCAAAAATGGATAGTATCTCATCTCATTACGCTGCCACACGTCAAACCGAACAAGCTCCACAGGAAATTCTGTCAAGTGCCACGAAAAAAAGGAGAACACTCAACGGACCAGAGGACATTTTTTTCTCCTCTCAAGAAGACCCTCTGCCCACTCGCCGCAAGGCTCATGTTAATCAAAAACCACCTAGTGGAACACTCACGAATACTTCGGGAAAAAATGCTGGCGGTTTATCTAACGACATGTTTGCAGGTCGTCTACAACCTCTTCAGCTTAATGTTCCGATCACAAAAAACTCCTCCTCTCCAGGGAAGAAAGGTCCGGTCTCGCCTTTCGTTTCTTCGAGTCTGTTACGGTCTTCCCCAATTAAAACCCCAGGTATTTCACCTTCGAAAGGTTCTATGGATCTCCATGGAATTTTACTGGATGACTCGAATTTCGCCAAACCCGAGGGCCCTGTGCGTATCCGCCAATCCTCTTTACAATTGGCTGGGGTGAAACCACCTGTGACGCATATCCCGAGTCTACTGCGTAAAGCGTCTAGCGGTGAGCTACATAAAACAATTTCTCGCTCTGAAATGGAGAAAGCCCCAATTAATGAGGGTTTGAACAAAAGACCATCAACAAGTAATCTCAGGAACAAGGCATCCATGAGCTCACTTCAGAAAAAGCCATCGATGAACAATCTCCAAAAGAATTCTGGAATCCCCACTTTACAGAAAAGACCTTCGATATCTTCACTTCATAACATTCCCAAATCCACAAGCACGAGTTCCCAACTTTTTAATGGCACCTTTTCCAGTTCACTAAAGGGTACTAAACTGCCATCCTTCAGTGATATTGCGAGTCTGACCGGAACAAAAGTGGAGGATACCCGAACAGGCACATCCTCGATCCCGCGGCTCTCCTCTTTTTGCCCGCCAAATCGTGAGTTGTCCACTTCGAGTAAATATCAGCTGCCTGGCAAGCCTCAGGCGTCCATGAGTCGAGGAAAATCAAATGTGACTGTTCCCAAGCCTTTTTCCTTGTACAGCAAGCCAACTATATCCTCGAGCCAGAAATCGTTTGGGTCGCAAAACTCTTTACATTCGGCAATGAGTGATACTTCGCTTCTGGCCAGTCAAAGAAGTTTGAACAGATTTCAGAAGTTTAAAAGCAAGTTTTCCTAGGTTTTCTATCAATATAGGGAGTCACGATACAGTTTCTTGTTTCTCTTCTATGTTTTCTCTTTTCTCCGAAGAAATTACCAAGGGACAATTGCAGGTCAAGTCCCGTGTATTTCGACCATTCTCGGTAATGTTGCTACGGTCATTCTTAACATTAATTATATAATCAAAAATATTAAAACTTTTATTAGCTCCAAGTCCCAAAGACACAGTTTTTACATCCATTGTATCAAGATATGCAAATCTATCGAAATTACTAATTATCGGGCCGGCCTGCTGCGGGAATTTGCACCTGTGCACCACGCACACCCCATGGTTTAGTAATCTTGCTGAAATCTCCGGCCCGGCCTGTAGACCACTATAAGCAATTAAACAGCAATGCCAATAGAGCAAACAGATGAGAGAGTCATTTTGACTTACCCAGGTAAGCCTGATACCAAGGTTGAAATCTTGAAGTTTGGTGCTACGGTGATTTCGTGGACTGTCGACAAGAAGGAAAGATTATGGCTCTCGAAGGCAGCTAAATTGGACGGCTCAAAGGCTGTCAGAGGAGGCATTCCACTTGTGTTCCCTGTTTTTGGTAAAGCTAAAAATGCCAGTCATCCTACTGCACCTTTACCTCAGCACGGATTTGCACGTAACTCCGCGTGGGAATTCTTGGGACAAGTTACCGAGAAGCCGGTCTCCGTTCAGTTTGGTTTGGGTCCAGAAAATGTCTCTCCAGAATTATACAAGCTATGGGGAGATGGTCAGTATGATTTTACTCTTGTTTTAACCGTGACCTTGTCGGAAGATAGTCTCACTACCGAAATTGAGGTTGAAAATGCTGGTAAAGAAGCTTTTGAATTCAATTGGCTCTTCCACACATACCACCAAATCGAAGATATTACCGAGACTTTAGCCACCAACTTAATTGATACCGAATGTTATGACCAATTGTTGGCCACTACATACAAAGAAAAGGCGCCTATGCTTGGCTTTCAGGAGGAATTCGATCGCATCTACAAGAATGTGGGTGAGAACAGAGAAATTCAACTTATTGATAAGGGCAATGTTTTGGTCACTGTCTCGAGAAAGAATTTGCCCGACGCAGTCGTTTGGAATCCATGGATACAAAAATCGCAGGGCATGGCCGACTTCGAGCCAAAGTCTGGGTACGAAAACATGCTTTGTGTTGAGCCTGGACATGTTGCTGATTTCATTAAGTTGAACAAAGGTGATAAGTGGATCGCTGCCCAAACCATGACTTTGTTTGGAGATATCAAGGTCCAGGCGGACATTTTTTCTTCATAGACCCGGTAAGGATTGATCAAATTCAGTAAATTATTCGAACATAAGTTAGATTTTAATTCTATTAATAAAAAGCGCAGGTCCCTCGTCACATCATTTAAGATTATAAGAATTATCAAGTGTCGCGATTTATTACAAGGCACTTACGACTCGTCTCACGCGTTAGCACTAAAACCCATGTCTCATAGTGAATCTTGTCTTCAAATGAATCAGTTAAGAAAGACTCTACTTATACTGGACTTAGTATATTTGTTTGACACAAAGTTGGCAGAATGGAAAATGAAGCATAACACAAAAGCATTCAAAATTGTTCATACTCCTTCTACGTAACTTTTACTAGACAACTAAAATAAACCCATAAAAATTTTTTTAAAAAAATGGTACTTATAGTAACAACAAATTGTACGATACTAAATTAAAGTCAACTTAGCAATTTAAAGCCATTTGAACCGTACCTACCGAGTAAACAATCTAAGGTTTCCGCAAGAACAACATTAAGCACCAGCTTAGAATGTCCCCTTCTGATGCGCTCCGGCTCAGCTCCCGCAGGCCGCGGAACGGGTACACGGTTTTATTTTTTTCAGCCTTCCTCTCCGATTTCGTACCGCAGCTAAACACTTGCATTTCCCGCCCCCAAGCACTTCAAAATTTCAACCTACACAAAAAAAAAAAAATTTGGCTACGTTTTTTCAATCTTTAAACAATCACAAATCAGAGTGAAGTTCTCTTGTGTCTAACCATAAATCTTATTATCGAATATGTCACAGATTCTTCGGTTGAAGCCGGTTCAGAAAACCTTTCAGCTCTTTCATTACCACTTTCTTAGCGAAAAGGAGCCAGGCAGCACATTAGCTGATCTTGATTTCGACACAGATATACGCAAATCCATAAATAAGCTTCGAAACAAGCAGTGGAAGGCCACGGAAATTGCCCACTATGGGTTCTTGTCCACGGTCATATTCTTTGTTTTCATTATTTTCCCTGCCTCCTTTTTGATCAAGATCCCAATCCTTCTTGCATTTTCAACTTGTTTCTTGGTACCCTTGACATCGCAGTTTTTTCTTCACGCATTGCCAATATTCACTTGGTTAGCACTCTTTTTCTCGGCCTCAAAAATTCCTCATTCATGGAAGCCTGCCATCTCTGTGAAGTTTCTTCCGGCTATGGAGACCATATTGTATGGTGATAACTTGTCTAATGTCTTGGCAGAGACCAACAACTCCGTTTTGGATGTCTTAGCTTGGTTACCATATGGAATCATTCATTTCGCCTCCCCGTTTATTGTGGCTCTTTTCATCTTTCTCTTCGCGCCTCCCAAATCCTTGAATTCCTTTGGATTTGCGTTCGGTTATATGAATCTAACTGGTGTTTTCATCCAGCTTTTATTCCCGGCTGCGCCTCCATGGTACAAGAATATTCATGGTCTCGAGCCTGCAAACTACTCGATGAATGGATCTCCTGGTGGCTTAGGAAGAATTGATGAATTATTTGGCGTTGATATGTACACCACCACTTTCCAAAACTCTCCGTTGGTCTTTGGTGCCTTTCCATCGCTTCATTCTGGTTGCGCCGTTATGGATGTCTTGTTTTTGTGTTGGTTGTTCCCAAAGTTCACTTCTATCTGGTGGTCATATGCCGCATTGTTGTGGTGGAGTACAATGTATTTGACTCATCACTACTTTATTGATCTTATCTTTGGCGCAGCCCTCTCATTTATGTTTTTTACGTACGTGAGGTGCGCCAAGTTGCCTGTCATCGATGCGCTGAAATACTGTCGCTGGTCTTATTCAGAAATCAAGCTTCCTAATATGTATGAAAGCGATCCTTTGAACTCTTTTATTCCATCGCGCAATGACTTGGAAGCAAGTGATGATATGGACTTCTTTAATCATCCTCGTTTTAATGATACCAGGAGTCAAAATATCGAAATGGACGCCTTAAGTTCACCTCAGGGAACCTTGTCACGGACGCCTTTGTCCAGAGCAAGCTCCATGATCACTCTGGATATTACAACGGATGATCATAGTAATTCACAAAGCATCCTGGAAGGCGAGACTCTTCAGAGTGCTGCTGACTCTGTTTTCGACGGTGCTAGGCATCAAGCGGTTCAAATGAGTAGTGCTACGTCCAATGTTTCCGTCAACGACTTGCTGTCCTCTCATTCCGTAGCCACAAAAGCTAGCCTCTTAAAATCAAAAGATCAGGCAACATGATTGGTCTCGCATTTGAAAATTGGCATTTACATTTACTTGAGCTATACCGCTGGTGTTCCAACTTTCCTGATACATGGCTAGTTCTTTTGTCGACGGAACTAGTCAATCTAATATATCGACCCTCTTATCATAGAATAAATCAATTTTCAAAAATCACCTCTTTGAGATTGAAAAATCACTTGTCTACAAAGACGCCCAGTAATAGCTTAACCTTAATTTTTATATTATGTACAAACCTGGGTACGATACCCTATAACTCTTTGTTAACGCAAAACGTTATCTATCTTAATCGGAGATACTGGAGAATACCCTCTCGAACGTGGTTCCAACGTCTAATTTCCTTGTCATATCATTCTTGATGATATTGGACCTCAAGATTCTGGGATCTCTGCGCAAGGTTCTTAATAGTTCTTGTTGGACAGCAGACGAGGAGTCAAATGCCATTATGAAGTGGTAACCTTGAAAATGTCTCTCCTGGTCTTTGGAAATGATTTTGGGGAGTGGCTTTGGACCCAAACTGGTTATTTGTCTAATGACACCTCTGTTATTTAAAATCAATTTTCCAACGGTTGATGCAATTTTGACAGCCTCTTTATTAACAAGAAGAGGATCTTGGATACGCGCTATAGCAAATAATTCATAATACATGGTGTGGAGAATTGTTTTAGGTGTTTTCGAGCGCTGCCTTTTCTTTCACTTGAATCGAGAAATTTTAGGGCGTGCGAAACTCATATTTTTATCCACGAGTTCAAAGGCCCGACTGCAGGTTTTCACTTTCGATAGATTCAGAGAGCTGCATTGGGATTTTTTCACAATTTGCTGACTGTTCTATTTCAATTGTTTCGAAATATAAATTTTAGATGAAATTTATCAGGTAACAGTACCCGTCGATGGGGTACTCTCCGCAGTGATTTCAGTAATTTGAGTTGCGCGAATGGCCTCTGCCGGGATCAAAAATTTCACCTCAGCTTTCAAGGCAAAGTGAATACATCTAAATGGTTCAAAAACACTTAGTACACCCATGGCAACAAAATTGCTTAATATATGTTAGGCTATACTCTCGAAATAGTCGCTGCTTGTTTTAGCTGTTACAGGCTTGGTTGGTTTTTAGTACGAATCTTTAACTCTCAATCTTATACTCTACCTCTAATTTGTTTTAATTTTTGCAAAATTCAAATGATTCAATCAAATATTGCTTAGATTCCGAATTTGTGCCTTTATACCTTTTTTCTTTCTCCCTAACCAGAACTTGATATGAAAAGAAAAAGATGAGCGAGGAAGAATTTTTTGATAAACAAATCACCAAACTTGTGACTCTTTAACTGCTTTCTTTTATTTTTGTTTTAAAAAAATCTTTTTTTATCGTTAGATCTACTCTTTTTTTTTTCTCTTACTTTTTCTCAGTTTGGCACGTGGTTCGCGTGCACAACCGCGACCCCTCCGCGTACTAAAAATGCACCCAGTCGCGTCTCGTTTGAATCCACCCCCTTGTAGTTTTTTTTTTCTCCCTAAATGTCAAGCACCCGTCCAGATTTGAAGTTTTCCGATACCGTCGACGAACGACTGTTTTACCGCAGATTTAGCAATCTCGCTCCTAAAGAAAATGCCTCGGTCATTCGAATCATTGACCACAAGGATTATTTTTCTGCTCTTGGAGAAGACGCGACGTTGATCGCCGAGGCGATCTACAAAACTCTGCTGGTCATCAAAACGTCTAATTCCGTGCAATATGTCACATTTTCGCCGCAAGTGTTTTCTTCCGTGTTGAAATTCTGCTTAGTAGCAAATTCCTTCAAAGTCGAAATCTACAACAAAATGTTTGCCCTTGTTTTGAGTGCCACTCCCGGAAATTTAGAAGGGTTGGCTCAAGAGTATGGTATAGACTTAGAAGCTATGTTGAATGATGGGTCAGTTCCAATGGTGGCTAGTGTGAAGTTTGTGTCAAATGCGGCTTCGAAAAAAGTCGGTGTCAGCTTGGTGGATTTGTCAAATAAAGCAATTCAACTTTCTGAGTTTGAGGATAACGACTTGTTCTCCAACCTAGAGCTGTTACTTTTGCAGGTGAATGTTAAAGAAATTATTCTTCCTTCATCCTATAACCCTGAGGATCAGTCCGCCCCAGATGTTATCAAGTTATTTCAAGTCCTTAATAAGATTGGGGGTTTGGTGATCGGATCGGTAAAACTGTCGCACTTTACCACAAAAGATATCGACCAGGACTTGTCCAAAATTGTGACATCAGAGAATGTCGATTCAGATGCCAATAACAACGTTGAACTTATCTTGGCTTCCAAAGGTATTAGTTCAACCGAAGACTCCCTTTCCCTCTCGTGTTGCAGCTCACTAATTTACTACCTTAATTTATTAGCTGATGAAAGTACTTCGTTCACAATTGGGAAATACCTGGTTTCAGAGTATATGAAAATTGACTCCTCTACAATGAAAGCTTTAAACATATTTCCATCTCTGCAAGCAATCGAAATGGCAGGTGCAAAGAGCAAATCCATTACCTCGATTTTCGATCTATTGAACAAGTGCAAAACTTCCGCGGGAACAAGATTACTCTCACAGTGGCTTAAACAACCACTCACAGATATGGATCAAGTGTCCGATAGGCATTCATTAGTGGGTCATTTTATCGCGGATACAAACTTAAGAGTCTTTGTGTCTCAAGAGTGGCTTACACAAGTACCAGACATCAAAAGGCTTATCAAAAAAATTGCATCAGGAATCAAAAGACTTTCTTCTTCCGAAAATAAGAAGTTGGAAGAAGTCGTCAGATTGTATCAGCTCGTTAAAATCGTACCAGAACTTCTCAAGATGCTTGAGATGTCTATTGAAGATTGTAAGGATCAGAGGGTCAAAGAATTGATTGAGGGCAATTGGCGTGAGCCTATTTCAACATATCATGGCTCCTTACTCAAATTCCAGGAGCTTGTCGAAACTACAATTGACTTAACACCATTAGAATCATCTTCCGCCCATGCGCTTCTTCACTCTGATTTCAATATCAAACCAGAATTTGATGAATCACTCATAACTATAAACGAAAATTTGCAATCTACTTCCAACAAGATCAAAAAAATTCACCAGGAGGTTGCTGATGACTTGAGCATTGATATGGAAAAAAGATTGAAATTGGAAAAGCACCAGCAACATGGTTGGTGCTTCAGGGTGACAAGAATTGACTCCAATATTCTCAGGAATACCGGTGATAGGTATATCGAATTACAAACTGTAAAGGCAGGTGTATTTTTTACGACCAAGAAACTCAGAACATTGTCGCAGAATTATGCAGACTACTCCAATGAGTACAATAACAAACAAAAGGAGTTGATAAAGGAAATTTTGTCAATCACATTGACTTACCAAAGCGTCTTTTCGCGTTTCTCATTGGCTCTTAGTAGCCTTGATGTCATATCATCGTTTGCTAATGTTGCCATTTTTGCACCCACACCTTTGGTCAAACCGAAATTGCACAAAATGGCTGATACGGTAGATTGTAAGGCCTTTAAAGACAGGAGAGTGAAATTAAAAGATGCACGCCACCCTGTCCTTGAGGTTCAGGATGAGATTAATTTTATTCCTAATGATGTGTCACTTGCTAATACCGATGGTAGTCCTTTCGTTATAATTACAGGTCCAAATATGGGCGGAAAGTCTACCTATATTAGGCAAATTGGAGTCATAGCCTTGATGAACCAGGTTGGCTCATACGTTCCGGCTCTGAGTGAGGATGATGCCCCAGAACTCCCAATCTTTGATGCTATTTTATCCCGAGTCGGCGCAGGTGATTCTCAATTGAAAGGTTTATCCACCTTCATGATTGAAATGCTTGAAACATCCTCTATTTTGGCATCCGCGACGCATAATTCTTTGATTATTATCGATGAATTGGGAAGAGGCACGAGCACTTATGACGGTTTTGGATTGGCGTGGTCCATCAGTGAGCATCTCATCTCCGAGAAAAGTTGCTTCACTTTGTTTGCCACTCATTTCCACGAGCTTACCAAGTTATCCGAGAAGCATGAAGGAAAAGTTCAAAACTTACACGTTGTAGCTCATATCGAAAAGAATGAAAAGGGTGATGCTAAAGATGACGATATTACATTGATGTTTAAGGTTGAACCTGGTATTTCTGACAAGTCATTTGGAATTCATGTCGCGGAGCTTGTTAAGTTTCCGTCAAAGATTATCAACATGGCCAAAAGAAAGGCTTCGGAGTTACAAAATATTAGCGTCGGTGCGGAGAGAGATCCGTATGTAGGTAATAAGCGGACTAAGTGCAATAACGAAGAGATTGGTGAGGGTCTCAATAAATTGAAACAGGTTCTTACTGAGTGGAAGCTGTGCTGTGTTGATGCAGATCAAAAGTGTAATGTTTCATCACAGGAGGCAGTACGCAAACTTAAAGATTTGATGGATACCAAACATGCGGAAATCAAAAATGACAAATTCATTTGCGAAATACTTTCGATGTTATAAGTGATTTTATAGTTTTCAAATTACTGAATAAAAATGAAATTGATTCATTTAACGAGATAAAACGGTTGCAAAATCGCTCAAGCTAGAATCTTCATGACTCACAATTCCTTTTTTTCCTTTTGGGACTTGAAAGCTTCTAAGCCGACTGGATCTTTCAAAACTACGACTGGCAAAAAATAACGCGTTTCAAACAGATAGAACTTTTGGGTTCCAGTCAACCAGCACCTTAAGTACTCTTCATACACCAAGTAGAAGTACACACCAGTTCCCGTGAAAATATGCCACCATCCATGTCCTTCCAACAAGAAGCCATACGGCATGCCCCATTCACGTCTGACTGCTCTCGCATAATCACAAAGATGGATGTCCATATTCCAAAGGATGTATCCCAAAGCAAAAATCAGAACACCCGTAAACATTGTTCTATTTAATAAAGCGGCTGACTTCTGATCAGGCACATGGTACTTTGTCAAGCGATAAGATCTGATAATTATTGCGGCATTCATCAAACCATATGCTGCCTGGTGAATGGTTGGATCCTTATATATCAAATAGATCCATGTCAATAAGTTCGCCGCTAAGAAAGTAGCCGAGCCTACAATGATCGAGCTTCTTTTATCTTTGAGCTCAGAAAAGACACTCCAAAACGGAATACAAGTGGCGTATATCATGGGCAATTCATCTAGGAGTTGATACTCGTATCGAAGGGTCATATGGAAGAGCCAGGAACCGAACCCGACTAACAAAAAGCCACCAGCCGATAAAATAAACCTCATTTCCAATTTATTTTTCCAAGCGTGAATTATAGCAAATATTGCCAATACCATGAATCCGGAATTCGTTATGGTATTGAGGGCCTCAGCAATGTAGGGAGATACAACATAGTTTTCCTCACACCAGTCAATGGTAGAGGTCGGCACACCCCAAAAGCCATTTTCCTGCTCAGGAGGATATGGGATAGCAAAGGGAAGCATTACTTTTCAAAAAAAAAAAAAAAAAACAGCAATTTATTTCATTCGTGGTTTGAAAAATGAATTTAGACTTTCCCCGCTTTGCCGTACGGGGATGCCACGGGCCGATAGTGCGACGTCCTTACTCAGCAACAGGAGGGCAATTTTATGACATCAGCCAGCATGATGAGTTGATACCTTGCAACACTCAATCATGAGTAAAGTTTTGGAATTTGATGAAAGTTTTAAGAATATTCTACGTGATGGTGTATGCATTATGAATTATGCTAATGTTCCTATTCCCTCATACATAATTTTTTGTTTGGCCGATCACAATCGAGTCCCCTTTAGACGTCACAATGTCTGCGTAATACTTATAGTCCCTGCATTTAATTCCCAAAAGCTTCTAGTCTTACGCAGTTCCATTTGGGGCTAGGTGCCTGATCGGAATGGTTCATAATCGACATCGGAAAAACATTGTTATTGGCCAAAAACCAAAGATCGCAAACCTTTTTTTTTGTCTTTTTTTTTTTTTAATTTCTTTTTTTCTTTTCAGGAATATAATTCAAGTTTGAAAATTTGGGATCACACACTTCTCCACTCCAACCAACATTCATCGTAGTGTGGACGAGTCGTATAAGAATCCACCATTGTCATCATGCTTTCGTCGTACTCGGATACAGCAAATTCTTTGCCCATTCTGACGTTTCCACTTTTATCCGCAGGTGTGATTTGACACCAATCAGAGCACAAAGACAGCTCATACCTCCAGTACAAGTTTGCCAATGCTAATTTCATCTCTATCATCGCAACATTCATGCCGAGACACATGCGTATACCCTTACCGAATGGCATCATGTAACGCTGCATTTCTTTCAAACGACTACTGTATTGCTCAAATGTTTCACCGCTACTTTGTAGCCATCTTTCAGGAAGCCATAATTCTGGTTGGGTAAAAATCTTTTTCACCCTATGCATCAGATATGGTTGACACGAAATTTCTGTACCTGGTGGAAGTATAACTTTTCTGCCACCCACAGTGACTTGGTAATTCGCATTTGTAACCCTTGGCTCGGCCCCTGGAATTGATGCGTGGACACGAGAATTTTCTTGCATCAATGCTTCCAAGTAAGAGAGTTTATCAACTTCTTCTAAGTTGTCAATGCAATGTTCCAATGATCCCGGCTCCCCGAAAACCCCCCTAAGTTCGGCCCGGAGCTTAACTTGTTTCTCCTTATTAACAGGTCTTGAAAGCTCATAGCACATATATGTTAATTGGATGGCCGTAGTCTCGTGCCCTGCAAAAATGTTGTCAGTGATAAATGAGTATGCATTTGGCCCATAGAGGCCATTTTTCTTTAAGGTTTCAAGTGTGGTCTGGTTTTGGTGTTCTTGCTTCGCAGGTATATTTTTCTCAGCTACCTCATATAAGCCTAATTGCCAATTTTCAATTTCCTCCGAAGCAGCTCGGATTGCTGCACCTGCAGCCCAATTCCAGAAGCGGGGCATCAAAGTTGTCCAAAATACCATCCCGGCTTGCATCCTATGAGGAACCAAAATCAGCCTACGGTCAGGATTTAGCAAAAGATGGGATCCATTAGAGTTACCCAATTCAAAAGCGGAGACTACATCCATGGCCAAGGACCCAAACAATGAGTACACGTCGATACCGAGGGCTTCTTTCTTGACTTTGGGTTTGAACCATGCTCCCGAGCCAAGCTTATGCCCCTTACCATGCTCATTTAATCTCAGTTCTGCATTAACAATATCCGGCTGTTGCCCAGATACGGATGACAAGTATACTTGATTCACTAATTGGCTCACTTTTTCAACGATATTTTCCCTCGTTGCATTTTTTGAATTGAAAACAGCCGATTTCAGATACAAGCTTTGTACCATCTTCTTGTATTTAAGATGTTTCCCATTCTCTAACTCAGAAAACATGTTGTCTTTGGAACCATGGTTCTTGAAATTTTCATAGAATTTCGTCTTGGGCATGTTCTTCACATATATGTCATTCAAGTATTTTGCATCCCCATTACAGCTGACGGCAGAAGGAGAAAGAATGACAACATTTCCATACTTTTCATGTAGCCGATGAACTTTCTTAATCCATTGGAACTTTCTTTGTGCGTGAAGCGCAGGAATATGGGAAATCCTGTGGAAGTAAGGACCTGGAATATTTCTTAGTGGGGAGATGAAGAATGGGTATGCCACTAATTTGTAGAGGGCACTAAATAAACAAAAAATCAAAAAACAAAGCATCTGGTTATTTTCAAACCCATTATACGCATTATGCAAGACCTGTAATAGCATTTTTGAACGTGGGGGAAAACAATTGAATTTGGCTAATAGGTGATTTGCTGGTCTTTAAATCATTGAAGTAGATAAAGAATTCCGCGCGAAGCGGAATTTCAAGATAACTCGACATGCAGGAAGAGGGTGTCAAAGTGTAGCGTGTAGAGGTCGAAATCATATGGCTGTACATAACCATTTCTCATGGAATCTTCTTTAGCTTCGAAGGGGAACAAAAAAATATGAGAAATATTTTCATTGAGGAATTCGTTTTTTTTTTTCAAAAGAGAGGGATTGTGTCCTACAAGGGGCCAAACGTTCGAGTGCGCATTACTGAAATTCCATATTTACGAGGGGACATCTTTTTCTAAGTACTGGGCAAAGCGAGATGTCTGGTGAATTCCGCATTCCGTCTTGGCTTTCCCTTTCCATCTACCCGATCTCTCGTCCTCTCCCTCTGCGACAGGTTCGGTGGAATGCCAGTCGCCAATAGACTTGTACCCCAAATCTAGCAACTCATTATACGGCACATCATTCTCATCAATATATTTTTTCACCTGAGAAAAGTCCCAATCCCATAAAGGATTAATTTTAATGATGCCACTGGTTGCTTCAACTTCGATTACTGGGAGTGCTGCACGGGCACCGCCTTGCGACTTTCTTCTACCAGTGAGAACAGCTTTCACCCCTAACTCGGTATATGCTCTTTGAGCTGGTTCAACCTTCACTAGGTAGTCGTAGCGAGTGTCATCTGTTTCCCACAATGAATCCCCATATTTCTCGGTGAATTCCGTGTCTGTCTCCACGGCCTGAGGCTTATAAATATTCAACTTTGGGTGGTATTTCAGTTTCACCTTTTCAACTAATCCATATGTTTGGGGAAAGTGGTGCAATGTATCAATGAAAATTAAATCCACTGGCTTGGTTTTGGAGATCATGTCCAAAATGACGAGGCCAGTGAGCCCGAACGCCGTAGTTTGATATAAGTCAGGAAAAGTTATAGCTGCCCATGTCAAGATCTCTGGGGCAGAAAGTTCCACTAGAGTTTTGTTAAGATGGTCAATATGTTCTTGGGAAAGCGAAATCATCATACAGCGGTGAACGATTCTTCAATATGGCAAAGGGATTAGTCAGAATAGCATATATTGTTGATTTTCATCACGTGACATTGCGTCTGAGGCCAGGGCGTGAAAAAAATTAATTTAGAATGAAATGTTTGCGATAAGAAGAAGCCCTCAGCACGAGTGAAACATACTAGATGGAATATGTCTTGAAGGGCCTACTCTTCAAATTTTGCATGCAGCAAGTACGTCAGAAATTTCGAAGTGATAAGCAAATGATCCAATAGATGCTGATTACGAGCAGGTAAAAGCAACCACTATTTCAGGCGGCATTCGCGATTGGCTTAAAAAAGCAAAAAAAAAAACACTCACTAAATGTAAAACACTTCAAGAACTCTCCCAGAAAAGAACTTTTGTCAATCATATTCTTAAAATCTCATCAGAATTTCGACTGACAGTTATCTTTGCTCTCAGATAATAGGGCGTAGGAAATTTGTGAACATGAACTTTTCGAAAATCAGGTGCACGCCGTTCGCAAATGGAGCTTCCCGAGGTTTCAAAAAGTTCGTAATTTTAGGGAGAGTGTGCGGGGAGTTTTTGTGCCTCGGGGAAAAAACCTTGAACAACTTCTCGTAAATTACACCCAATCACATGAAGGAGAAAATGCTAAAATCAAAAAAGCACTCAGACTGATATTTTTTTCCTCAAGGCAGTGGGCTTTGCAACATTTTTTTTTTGTGATAGTAGTGAATTACCAACTTTGTCGAAAAGGACATAGTTACTCTTCAGCGGGTTCCTTTCACCAAGTTGCTTTCGTAATGTGTCCCATATTACGAGCAAAAAAAAAAAACACAAGGCTTTAACTTTCGTGGCCGAGAAAATTCCATTGCTATGCAATAGTCTTCGTAAACTCGAATAATGTCGCAAGCAATAGTTACTAAAAAAAATAGCTTCATTTCGAGTATTTAAATAGCAGCCACTGTGCTTCCAATGGTTTCTTTTTTTCTTTTTTTTTTTGGAATTTAAAAAATTTGAAGCTTTGCCGCCCCTTTAAGTGACAGAGTTCTTTTAATTTAGGTGAAATGTCACCCACAAAAATCGAGGATCTTGCGATTATGGATAAGAATCTCGAAAAAATTGTTGCTGACCACCAGTTTACTAAAGCGGAGGCAAAATGCCTTGAATCATACAAGAACTATCTTTATCAAATCGAGAAAAGTTTAGATGAGAGAGATTCAACAAAAAGAGCTGTTGATATATTAGATAAAAGTCGTAGTTTAATTCAGCAATAAACAAAGGGATTGCAATGAATCTGGCTATCTGGGTACTTCTGCGTAGTCAAACCTCAGAATAATAGGTTTCACGTAACAAAGACCGCAAGAGCTTTCGGCATGCTAAAATTGATCTTCACATGCTTTTTCTTTTAATTCATTCTAAATTCTTTTTTAATTCTAATGTTTCTTTTAATTCATTCAACCTTTTATCTCTTTTATCTCTCAATTTTTTTTATTTTGTATTATTATTTCTACACATAATTTTTTTGCAAATAAAATTGTCTCAAAATTGAGGGCTCAGTTGATCTCACAAATTGCGCACGGTAGATAGTTAAGATTTAAAACACAGCACGCCATGTCTACTGAGCAGAATGATCAAAATGACTCCTTCACCGGAGATATGAAATCACTTAATCTTGATATTCCCGAATACATCGGGGAGTTTCAATCGATGAACTACACACAGCTCGCAAATGCGAAGCAATTGGTTGAATCATGCGTGGACCATTTGTCGACCCTTCTCCATGACACTTATAAATTTGATATGTCGCTGCCTCTAGTAATTGACGGATTTCCTCGCAGTGATATTGATGTCGTAACAGTGAGGTTGATTCGCTCAAAAATTGTGAGGTTGAGGAATGATCATGCCGCTATTTTGGACCAGCTTCAAAACCAATTAACACATCAGTTTAGAATGGGATCAAAGCCCCTTATCACTGGAAAAGGTCAGACAGAGAAAGATGAACCTCTTGCTTCAAGGAGAATCAATGTGCATAAGGAGGCTTTTGCGTTTGTAAAAGATGTCGTTAAAAACGGCCCGGCAGATAAAGCGGGCCTTCTCATTGGAGACAGAATTATCTCTTTCGATGGTGACATAAATTCACGGAACCACAATAATCTCTCGGCATTAGCATTGCGTGTGAAAGAGAAGAAGGACACACAAATAGTTGTCGACGTACTCCGAGATTCTAATTGGAAAGTATTGCTGTTGATACCTTCCGACAATTGGCCAGGGAAGGGGCTACTTGGATGCCATATCGTTCCAATATAAAGACTGGTGATATTCTATTATTTATTTTGCTTTCGGCGTTTGATTAATATATATATGTACGTTTATGAACCTGCATCATGCATCATGCCTCATCATCATCATCATCATCAATAAATTAACCTCCATGCAAGGTGGAGGTGAACGTAAACACATCACCGGCCTCCACAACGTAATCTTCCATACCCTCTAATTCCCAATCTGTGTCATTGATGAGTACCAAGATTCCTGGGCGTACAGTGTCCTCTTCTATGAAAACAGGGATATCCTTTGGATCACACACGACATTGTTTGTAACGTGTTTTATCAAGTCTTTCATGAGAACATCACCCTCTTCCCCATCGAGGGTGACTTTATGCTCACGAATGCCATTTGAAATAACATCAAGGCCACCGAGAAACTCAACCTTTACTTTAATCATGATTATTAGCCGAGTAGTATTGGTCAAGCATATGTTGAGATGCTTTAGGCCGTATGTAGGAACGACCCTGTTTAGTATAAAGAACAACTAGAAAATCAAACCAAACAATTTTGCAGAAGAAACCAACCCTGAAACGAATGAAAGAATATTTTCTAAGCAGACGTAGATATACACGAACGAAAAAGTAGAAATAAAAGAACACACGAAGGTTAAACTGTGATAGTTTCAAACACGTGTTGAAAACTCGCGCAACATGGCAAGACCTCGCTGCATCGAGGGTCGTTTGCGTAAGTCACAAAATTTAGATTGCAGAAGCTAGCTAAACCTACAAGCTATGTTTAGCTATGGATTCCATCTTTCTACTTCAATCCGGAATGTTTCTTGCGTTAGCTATAACTGTAGGGAATACTTTGCACCGCACGTGAATGCAGCGTTGGGAGTCCAATCTGCCGCACCGCGACTGCCAACACGCCGGCGTGCAGTTTCGCACACGTATTCAACATTTGTCAAGCGAGCCCCGACAACTACTTTGGTTCTAAGTGACAACAATGTTTTCTACAGCAATTGCTCGAATTGTGGCGCTTGCAACAATCCTAACTATCGCTTCTGCCACGAGTGCCGTGGAATGGCAGAAGAAACACGTTCTTGTTGCGTATGACGCCAGCCTTGGACTGGATGTAGAGACGCTTCAGAAAACGTTTCTGTTCGACTCCAATAAGTACGATGTCAAGTACGTGGACTACTCGACAAAGGGCGAAGAATTGTTCGTGAATGATGAACCGCTCTATGACCACGCTGTATTTTTACCCTCGGCCAAAAAGGCCGTTGAAGCCAAAGGGCTCGTCGAGAAACACAAACTCCTTGAGTTTTTCAACCTTGGAGGAAACGTGATAGCCGTGGGTTCTTCTCAATATTCTATTCCCGAGGATGTCCGTTTATTCCTTAACCAAGCAGGTATTTACCCTGCTCCCAAGGGTTTTGCTGTGGCTGACCACTTTGACCCAGAGGTAAAAATTAATGAAAATAACCTTGTCTCTAAGAGAATATTGTCCCGAATTGAAGAGTTAAAGTATGACGGCACCGCCTCTTTGATTTCCAACAGCCATTTGATATTCCCCATTGTAAAGGCACCTAAGCTTTCGTTCACTAGTAGTCCTAAGGACAAGATTTTGACAACCGAAAAAACATGGACCGTTGGCGAACAGGGATTTTTAGCGGTTGCCTTCCAAGGCTTGAACAATGCACGTGGTGCATGGGTTGGATCTTTTGACTTGGTGTCTGACGACTTGGTTTCGTGGGTGTTCCAGGAAAGAGGAGTTGTAAAATTGCAATTTGCCGAACACTACAAGCAGGACGAACCTGGCACTAAGGACAGAACCTTGTACCGAATCAACGATGCTGTACACTACGAGATCGGCGTTTCGGAATTGAGAAATGACGAGTGGGTTCCTTACAACCCAAATTCAGCAGAAGATGTTTTGCAGTTGTCATTTAAGATGTTAGATCCATATCAGAGATTGAACATGACGCTCTTGGGCCCAGCAGACAGTACGGCTAGCGGTGTCAACGATATGAATGTCTTTTTCGTAGAGTTTTCAATTCCAGACCACCATGGAATGTTTACCTTCGAGCTTGATTATAAAAGAGAAGGATTGACGTTCATTGAAGATAAAAGAGTTGTCACCGTCAGACACTTGGCCAATGACGAGTACAGAAGATCCTGGGAGATTACCAATGCTTGGATGTACATGACCAGTGCTGCTTTAGTGGCGGTTGCGTGGCTAGTGTTCGTGGCCAACTTCTTGTACCTTGGCATTGCAAAAAACACTGTTGTTGCTGAAAAACAAGCTACAGCACCAGAAAAGACGGAAAAGAAAACCGGGAAATAAAGTACTTCTTTAGGAAAAAAATCGAGATCTTTTAGTAATAAATAGAGAGTAGATTTTAGGAAAAAAAAATAAAATACAAAAATACGGCACTATTGGAACAGCGTATACTCGTGTCTCGTTCATGCGAATGCAGTACACTGATAAATCAGAGACGCGAGAAAGAGTAAATGGGATTGATGCTTACTATCCTAAAAGGTGACCAGAACAAATATGTCAGCCAAACAGCAAGAACAAGAACAAAAAGTCAAGGAGCACCAGCTCCAATATAACAAGTTCCAGGAACTTTTGACTGAGTTGCAAGGGCAACTCTCGTCGGTTTCTTCGCAGATCCAAGAACATTCCATCGTCGACAAAACGTTAACTGCGATTCCTCCAAACAAAAGAGAAGGCAGGAAATGCTACAAGATGGTGGGTGGAGTTCTTGTCAATAAATCAGTTGATGAGGTCATCAAGATTCTAGATGAGGAGCTGAAGGACCTTGCCAAGTCAAAAGAGCTTTTAGAGAAAGAGTTTACTACATGCAAAAAGGAGATGAACGACTGGATGGTCAAAAATAAGGTAAAGATCGTCCGCCAATAAGCGGGGAATCTTGTGATTATGTGAGAAAAAAAAAACTGTGTATTGCTAATAAATAGTAGGTAAAAAAAAAACAAAGCATTTAAAACTAAACCTGGCAGCCAGGCAGGAAGAAATTGGGGATAAAATCAGTTCACTGAAACAGAACGGGCATAATCTAATCGGGCCTCGGTTTCTCTGTTTTCAGATCTATTGATTGCCTCCCATTTAGGCTCATCCTTGAACAATCTCATGGCAGTGACGTTCTTGAGCCTGCTCAGGAGCGTGAAACGATGGTAAATACCGGCAGGCAAAATAAGCAAGTCATTTTTCTCTAGTTTAGCACGGACCCACTTCTCGTTTTTGTCCCGCACATCGAAATATCCTTCACCTGCTTGAACATAACGAATCTCCTCGTCTTCATGGTAATGCTCAGTGTAAAATTGGCGCATTTTATTATTGTATGCGGTTTCGTCACCGCCAAATGACCCGAGGTCCAAGTTAACTACATCTCTATTTTTGTAATCTCTCTCCTTTGCAAGGATTTCCAAATCCTCTGGGTTGTCAATATACTTGTAGATCACGCCAAGTTCAGCCAACGCTTGTTCGGAAACGGGAACTCCCGAGTTGTGTTCGTCAGTAAAGTTTTCAGCGGTGTCCAAGTCGTCGTGATAGAAGAATGCAACCATGGTTAGTAAGATATTGAAATCGCTAAATTAGTTTCTTCTCTCTCTTTCTTAAAATTATAATTGGACAAGTGCAATTTTCAGAGAATAAAAGAATCAGGCAATAAATACATGAAGCAATTCAGGTGCATAGCGCTTACGGAGGACCACGTGATTCGTAATGAGTAAGCGAGCGTCTTGTCTGGCCCTGTATCCACAGTGGCTCACCAGATACAGTCGGCCAGTAACCCGGTAATATCTACACAGTCGACCAAACTCCATAATTAAAAAATAAATAAAATAAAGCCTCCCAAAACAAAGACGAATTTCATGAATGTGACCTCAAATTAATCACTGCTTTTCTCTCTATCCTAAGCCATATGAGCGGGCGAGAAAAAAAATAAAAACAACCAGTTGTTTCAAGAAAACCTCTATTCTCGATAGTTTACTTCTCACCACCAGCTCATAAGCAGCGCGCGGTACAGGATGAGCACTCTGCACCACACACACTGGGAAGAGTTTCACTGTAGGACAAAGCCTTACGATCGACAGTCCCCATAAATATAATTGCGTACAATGAGCCATCGGTATCAACAGAACGATAACCGATACAACAATAACGATAACCGGTACAACAATAACGATAACCGGTATCATAATAATGACAGCAGGTACCATAATAATGAAGGTCGGTATCAGCAACACGATTCTCGACAACAGAACATGGACCAGCAGCTAGTGCTGCAGGAAAAAAAGGGTCAACATAGAAGGACCGTGGATCATGGAAATAATATGGGCAGATGGTATATACAGAGGTCTATTGGCCAGACGAAACAACATGTGGGCACCATAAGACCAGAATCTTCTTACTTAATAGATCTACTTCCATCATTGGCATATTCGCGAGACTCTCTGTCATTAAATGCGGCAATTTTGGATATCCAGGCCAAATTTGTACATCTTTCACTGAACAAGGCCAGACACTCAATAAACACAGTGAAATGGACGCCCGAAGGTCGACGGTTGGTTGTAGCGTCTCATAGTGGAGAGTTCACAATTTGGAACGGAATGACCTTCAATTTTGAAACAATAATGCAAGCACATGACCTGGCGATTCTCGCATTGAAATATTCTCATGATGATGATTGGCTTCTTTCAGGAGATCAGGACGGAATCATCAAGTATTGGCAACCGAACTTTAACAACGTCAACATCATCCAGGGTCATACGGACGCAATCCGAGACATTGCGTTCTCGCCCAACGACTCAAAGTTCCTCACTTGCTCCGACGATCATGCCATCAAAATTTGGAATTTTAACAATGGAAAGGAGGAGCGTACATTGTCTGGCCATCACTGGGACGTTAAGTGTGCAGACTGGCACCCGTCTCTCGGGCTTATTGTGTCGGGATCGAAAGATAACCTTATCAAGTTGTGGGATCCAAGGGCTTCAACCGCAGTAAACACTCTCCACGGGTTTAAGCATACTGTTACCAAGACGAAGTTCCAAAAAGCGGGTACCAATAGGCTCCTCGCGTCGGTTTCCCGAGACCGCTCCTGTAAAATTTTTGATTTGCGTACAATGACCGACTTCAAAGTCATTCGTGACCACGAAACTGACTTATCATGCGTCGAATGGCACCCTGTCCATGCGTCACTCCTTACGACTGCGGCGTACGACGGCTCTATGTATCATTACATTCTAGATCGTCATATTCCTGAAACGAGCACCGAAAAAATACAGGATTCTAATGTGGAAATGGTGCACAAAATCCCATATGCCCATGAAAAGGCTATTAACGCTCTCGAGTATCACCCCTTAGGCCATTTGTTGTGTTCTGCAGGAAATGACAGATCCGCCAGATTTTGGTCTAGAGCGAGACCTAATGATTCTAGGGCTTTCAAGGAACCCTTGTACACCGACGATAAGGTGGGTGCATGGTATTACGGAGTGAACAATAATGTTAATGCGGTTTTGGAGGATACCTCGGCTCCATCACACTCGACTAATTCTGGCTACAACAACAGAAACATGACGGTTCCCGGTCTACAGAACTCATATGAAGAACAAAACAGCTTCATCCCTGGATTGAGTTCATCAGGCCCGCCATTTTAGATGCCCTGGACTGAAATCACATAAATTATTATGACCCTTCTTTCTGCTACAGTTCGATAATGATAAATACATCCATTTAAATAAAAAGTTTTCTAAGAGAAATAAATAAAGTCCGATCCCAATATAAATTATATCCCATCTCCAAAAGCAAAGTTGTAAAATTCCTCCACTGCTGCATGATATCTTTCCCCGTAGAGTTTGTAGTAGTTTGTGACGAAGGCTGCTAGTAATTTTGCCACCACATCACCAGGAGCACTATCCGTAATCTCCCCAGGAGCAATGAATGTGTGCCCACCATTTTGAATTGAAAGTCGTCTCACGTTTTTTAGGTCAGAAAATTCGCCTGGCGAAATAGGCTCAAAGATTCGAAAGTAGTGTTCCGAACGTTTCTTGAAGTCTGATATTGAGGTTGCAATATCCTTACCTTTATAGTCCTGATTAAACGCCTTACTTGTTATGTTGTAGTTCACAAGACGACCTTCAGTGCATGAAACATCAAGTACAAACACGTTGGGGATTTCAAATCCGGCATCTTGGATGAGTTCAAGCATAGCACGCCGGCGAGACTTGGTAGAGTTTGTGGCGTCCAAAAAACCGACGTTAATGCGATTTTCTTTCAAGTCTTCAAGCATATTATCCATACACATGGTCACATACTTCTCCCTTTTCTGAGCCGCCTCTACGTTATCCGGATTAAAAAACTCGGAGTCCGAAAATCCTTCAGACATCGCTCTGCGGATATTTCCAGCATTATAAATCAAAGAACTGTAGCCCTGAGCATTTAAAAACTCGGATAGTTGATGGCATATTGTACTCTTACCTGAACCCGGTAGTCCCACAAGAAGGACGACTGATTTAGATTGAATTTTGCGCTGTATCAAATCGGTCAATCCAGTAAAACTGGGCATGGATGTGAGCAGATTGGTTTCAACAGGCGTATTTGAAAGAGTGGATACGCTATCATTTTTGGAAAATATTGAATCAAGAGTCACAGATGATGGGTTTTTGCTCAAACGTAGTCCGTTCGAGTAAGTCATCATGTTAAGTTGGTGAAGTTTTGAAATTTAGGCGAGAGGAAATTAAAAAATAAAATAAAAATATAGGACGATCGGTATGTGTGTCGCTGAAGAACCGATATAGTATGACCGTCAAACGAAGAAAGAGTTGACTGACTTGAAATAGCAAGAAATAGTTAAGAACGAAAGAAAGTGTCAGTAACACGAAAGGGAGGAAGAAAATAGGCAATACATGAATATATATTTCAAAATTTGGGTACGCTCATCACCGTCTCAAGGGGGCGCTGCGGAAGATCTTGGCCCACCAATGGCTCACATAATCTATGTATGCACTTAGTCGCCGACCGGCATATAGCACTTCGGACAAGCGGTGGCATCGGAGCGAGGTTATTATCCGGCCGCAGACCGGCTTTTACCTTTAAGTCGGTTGAGAGACTAGCATACGTGTGATATGATCTTTCAGCCGTGGAGATTTCCCCCCTCTAATTTTTTCAAAATCTCGAGAATTTTGTAGCTAGTGATTATCAAAAATCGGATATGCGCATGTAAAAATTTGATGTCGGCTCGGACTTGAGGAAATGCCGCGTTTTGAGATGTTTTTTGTATGCATGCTTTTCATGCGCTATGACATGTTCGAAGGTAAAGTGTGGCAGAAAAAAAAGAAAAGGGGTGAAGAAGAAAACACTCCTTGGAAAACTACAGGCTTTAACGATTTTTGAAGGTTGACTTAAAACACTTTAAAACTACTCATTTACTGCACTTGTAAAGGAAAACATGTAAAGGTGGCGCTCAACAATGGAAATAAAAACCTTTGTTTTATATGCAGAGTGACTCTTTTGTTTGATGATGCCCCTTTCTTATCTTTTGAGCGAAGAGTGAGAACTTAGATCTCGTGATAAAGTACAAATTAATGAAAATGAAATAAAGAAATAAAGAAATATTACTTACGAAATTCCAAATTTATGCAAGTTTATCAGGGTCACCAAAAATGCGGAAAATCCTAAAAAAAAAGCAATAATCTATTTACAATCATCAACCTCCTGCATCTAAGGACGGAAAATTAATATACCCTTGGGGGATTTTCTAACTCATCCCATTTTTCGAGTCTAAGTTTCCCAACTTCTGAGTATTTACGCAAAGTATCAGTTAGCGTAGGTTGCTTCAGAGCGGGCCATTCTTTATAAGCTTTGGTTAACATGTTTGTGCACATTTGAGTTGCGCGAAGGTATTGCTCCACCAGTCGTTCCGAGCTACCTTTGCGTTCTCCTTTTGCAGTGTCGGCTTTTGTAGTTTCATTATCTTTCTTCTCGCATATCCTTTGGATATTGTAGCGCCACTCGATATCGTCTTTGGCGCTATAAGGATATGGATGGCCGTTAATTCCCGACGCACGATAACCGTTCACATACAATGAGGCATTGACGACGTAACTGAAGAGCAGATTCTTTTTGACAAGTCGTTCATTGAAATCATTTAGTTCATCCTGTATTTTTTCCAAGTTGCGTAGCCTTTCTTCATCAGATATTTCTTCGCGGAAAGATGTCTGGTATTTGGAAGACACTTGCTGAATGCTATTCACCTCTGAACGAGAAAGGGGAACCGCAAAAACACTCAACACAGACTCTACTCTCAGAGGAAGTTTTCCAGGAGTTGATTTACTAACGCTTGAGCGCGGCTTTTTTTGCTTGACCTTGCTCATTCTGTTCATGACTAAACGGAACGGCGAGCCCTCAAATTTGGTGCCCTTGAAATCTTCTTCAACTGTTTTCATGATGTCTTGCCAGATGTTGAGCGATGCCTTGAACTGCGACTCAGCAAAAATAGAAGCCATATTTTCATTCTGTTCAATTTCCTCTGCTGAACTGAATTCCTCCACCTTTTTCGCGAAGTTCTCATTTGAGTAGAATACTTTGTCAATTTCACTTAATGGGAGGTATTGAAAACCGAAAAAGGAATTGATGTTATGATACGCCACAAAAATGCCATCCATTTGACCAATTCTGGCCTGGAACCCGTATTTTAGCAATCCACCAGTACGCATCAAGTCTTCGTATTCACGCTGGAAAGATTCGGTATTTCCGTTTAGTTTCCAGATTTGGTACTTTGAATCTGATGCTTCTGTGTTCTTGTCATATCTGATTGAAGCTGCGGCTCTTGTCTTCAAATCAAAGGTACCATTGCCGGGCAATCTGGGATCATAGCAGTCTAATTGCGATCTCATAAGAAAATCACCGTATCCCAGATAGTTGTAGACATTCTCTGCAGTATCTGTGCTCTCTTTCATTTTTGCGGATTCTGTGATCTCCACAGCTTCCCTATCTCCACTGACTGCACTTTCGTTATCTGTCTTATACTCGGTGGAGTTTTCTGAAGTGTCCTTTTCGAGCCTAGTCGTGGGTTCAGGAGTATCCTCTATAATGAGAGAGCTAGCGTCGATATTCTCTTCATTATCATCTCTTTTTATAAGCAACTCCTTAAACTCCTCTTCCTCGGTTGTAAGTAAGGCCTCTAGACAATGACCCATTGCTGAAAGCAAAATCTCCACGTCGGTGGATTTATCCGACGTGACTGAATATATCCTCTCTCCACTAGATTCGTTGACGCCTTTAGGCTCGACAAATACAGCCAGAGGGAGTTCTCTAGCAGTTTTAGAAAAGTCAGGGAAGCCAAAGCGGTACTTGGACTCAGGGTTAGGGGAATAATTGTTCAAGAATAAGTAAAACTGATGAAGCGTCAGCGTCATAGAAGAAGTACTGGAGTAAAACTTCTTATTCTGTTCTTTTGCTTCCTGTAAAAGACTTTTGTCCTTCGATGCACTCACAAACTTCTGCACTTTTTGAAAGTCAAAGTCCTTATGTGAAACAATATGTTTCAAATAAGGATTAAAATTATAAACACGAGTTCTCGGGTCCTGTAGGAAATGAACTCCAGGGGAAAACAAGACTCTGTCTAGTTTGTGGGCCAACTTGGGAATACTATCGCCATTGGGTTTATGTACTTGTTTCAATTCCTCGTCATTTGGACGTACGTTTCTTTCACATCGTAAAGTGAATTCGAGAGGTACCAGGGGCGAACGAGGTGGGGTATTATCATGCTGCTTTTCGGACGGGCTTCTTGATGGTCTCTCTGCCGAAGAGTTTGGAAAGTGAGACTTTGAATGTGATTTGCCGTAAACGTGTTTTCCAGAGTATTTACGATCCTTTTTCTCTCGAATATCAGGGGATAGTGTGGGGGTAAATCTCTTTGCACCTTTTTGGTTCGGCGATCTTTTAGGCTTTGGGTGAAACCTAGAGTCAAGCTTAGCATTTTTAGGTTTGATCTGTTTTTTTCTAGGAGGCACTTCACCTTCAAACTCAATGTATTCAGATACTTTAACCCGAAGATGCAGACTATTCTTAAGTACTTCCGCAACACCTGCCTTTGTACCCACATGACGAGCTTGCAAACGCAAAAGCTCGGTCTTCAACCCACCAAACATGCTTAGCAGAGACTTTTTCAAATTCTTTTCTTTAAAGATGTATGACTAAACGAGATCTTAAGTTTGATCTAGGCGAGAAATAATTAGCTGATGGCGAGAAGTCGTGTGCTTCTGTTCGTGATGAGGTGCGCATTTTGGGGGCTGGATTGTCGCACTTGGTCCAATATTGATCCAGCCGGTCTGCCTCAAAGTAAATCAAAGTTGCACGCAATAAAATACTCAAACGACATTTACATTTAACCAGTCTAAAAAAATATCAATTATAAATCACATACAATAGTTTTCAGTCTAAATACTTTTTAATCGTAAACTTTTTTGTCGAGCTCCCGTATAATGCTCGCCACAGACTGCACCTCCACTTGCATTCCTCGCGTCGTAAGACGACCAACAAGCGACAGGAAATCCATTGTGTTGAAGCGCTTATGCCTCGAAAGCGTTCTGTAAGCATCTGCGCAAGGAATAAAGATACCGTCTGTACTTCCGCCTGGAGTAGAAGCAAGCGGAGTCGACAGATTCGTAGATCCCGCGATATTCGAGGTCTGGGTTTCCGTTAGCGAAGGACGTGGACTGCTAAAGTAATCTGTTGCTTTATTCGCCGGCGTAGAGACAGCTTCCTCAGTAGTATCCGTTTGCTGAGCTGCTTTGCTGGCTACTGTAGAGCAGAACAATGTAGACATGGGATCTGTTTGACATTGTGAACAAGTTCCGGGATTTCCAGTGCATCCGGAATTGTCTGATTCATTTTGAGCAGAAGCTTGAGGAGCCGGCAGGTATTCAGCTGCATCTTGCGAAACCATCGAAGGGACACTGCTTTGTGGTATGTTAGATATTTCACGCAACTCAAATGTGGGTCCGGGGTGCATTACAGGCAAAGAAGCCTTTCTCATTATTGAAGGGTGTTTCACTTGGATCGGAGGAAGCAGCGTGGGGCCAGCCTCTTCTGCATTTTCGAACTTTTCTTCCTCCAAGCTTTGCTCTTGCTTTTGGCTCAATTCTTTGATCCGGGCGGCCTCCTTGGCGGCCTCTCTGCATACACACGGCGTGTCGTCAGAACAGAAGCCACAATTTTCCAAAGGTGAGCTTTCATTAAATGGTTCCGATTGCGAGGAACTTTCGGTGCCATTAGTCTTGCGCAAACGTTTCAAATCAGGCATCATTTTCTTTGATGAAAATTCGGCAGTAAAGTCGATCTCAACAGTGCTCTTTTTACGCTTTCCACGCAAAGACACCGCGGGCATGGGTGCAAACGAGCTAAAAGTTTCTTCAAGAGACTTGTGTGATGTTTTCAATCCCACATCCTCGCATAAACACTCTTCTTTAACACAGACGCCGCAGTCAAAATCATCGCTCGTATTTGATGGCTCGACGCTTCGAGAAGCCAGTGTCGGGTGAAACGAGGCCAGTGAAGACTTTGCATGTGGGTTATGTTTATGATTATGATGATGGGAAGCTGAAACGCGGGATATAGAGCCACTTCCACCAGGGGAGTCTGCAGAAGGCGCGGGCAGAATTTGCTGCACTGAGTACAGCAGCAGCAGTGCCGGCGAAGCAGCGGCGTGGTTTCCCGGCAGCGATTTGGCAAAGTTGAGCAAGTGTTGAGCGCTCTGATTGAGGTCAGCCTTATACGCACTGCTGCTTGCACCCTCAGTATCACCCGAGCTGTTGTGTGGCAGTTTTCCAGGGTATACGTATGGCCCGGAAGAAGATGGCGATGGTGCTGCCAGAACTACGGTCTGCATGTTTTGTGTGCCCCTAAAAGATTGAAACTCTTGGCGAAGTTGTTCCACAGACTTGCTAAGAATCTGGTTCTCAAAGCGCAATTTGTTGATAGTATTGACAAGCCCCATTTCCTTGATCTCTTTCTCCTTTTCCACCTCGAGCAACTGCTGCTCCAACTCTTGAACCCGCGTGGCCCGCCGTTCTCTAAACGCCCGTTGCGCGGCCCGGTTCTGCGCCTTGCGCTTAGAAGCTGGCGTGTCTACACTGGGCTTACGTCCTGGCTTTGGGCGAGGTGGCAACACCCATTCCCGTGATGTGACGATCGAGGTTACTGTGCCTGGAGATGACCCCGACTCAGGCAGCGAAGCTGTACCCGTAGCCACCGGCGACGGGGCCAAATTTGTTCTGGGGGCTATGCTGGGACCCCTTGTTGACATTTCGTCTTCTAGTTCCTTATATTGATGGTGTGTGGTAAAGATATTCTATGGCGTGTGTTCGCTTCTCAGGCTAGTCTAGGCAATGATAGCTAGAGTGCGTGGATTCCAAGGAGTTTGAGGGCCTTCGATTTGTCGAGATAAAACTTATAAAATATGTGACCAACTTCGTGCGTATACGAAATAAAAATTCGTCTTTCAAATAAAGATCGATATAAATTGAAATAAACGAAACCAGTACGGCTAGAGCACGATTTAGAAATGGAAATAATTCAGCTATGAAAAAAAAAAAAAAAAAGGCGGCCCGTTCCGTTCACTGATTCTTTAGATAATTTTCGCCAAGACTGCGCGCAGACTCATCTACGTGCAGGAAAATGCATATTGGACAAACGTAAAATTAATGGTTTTTTGGCAAAAGCGTAGGTTTAGAATTTCTAATTCAGGGTATGTCTAATAATTTATCAAATGAATTAATACTTTGAGGGAAAAATTTCCCTAACTCAATTTTCCGCCTTTTTAGAAAAAGCAGAGCAAAGCTGCCTCTTGAAGTGAGTCATTCTCTTTTTCTTTTTTTTTGTTTTGCATATGCGGCCTGGCCGAGATCGGACGTTCCGGCCTTTTTGAGCTAAAGTGCAAAAAAAAAAAAAAAAAAAAAAAAAAAAAAAAAAAAAAAAAAAAAAAAAAAAAAAAAAAAAAAAAAGATTACTCAGCCTATTCAGTGTCTTTGAGTTCAGAGCCCTGGAACAAACATCATGCTTCTTAAGAATCTCTTCTTTTCGATCGAACCGCATTAGTTGCGCAATTTTTTATTCCTTTGATTGGCTTCTTCTCCCCTCGATTCACCTTGATGCGTGATTATGATGCAAATTGCTTTCCTGTTCCACACTGTGAAATCCACAACATCAACTTTGCGCCGCGCTCCGGTTTAGCTACGTGGAATTGTTTCTTTACAATCTGCAATAATTGCAAAGTCTCTCAGCGTATTCTAGGTTTTCTTTCCTATATTTTTAAAAAATGGCTCTGGTTATTTAGAGGCTTAATTCGACAGTATAACTAACTCCTAAATCAAGGTGGATCTATCAAACAATGTACAAGATGTATTTAAGCTATGTTCAGGAATATAGAATCTAATTGCCGGCGGCTTCTTTGGCAGCTTTCTCTGCCTGAGCCTTGGCAATATCCTCTGGGTTTGGCATACCCTCGGTCATCAACTTGTTCAAAGTCAACTTACCATACTCTTCTTTCATCTTCTTCTCCTCTTCCAAAAACTTGGCCTCGTTCTCCTTCAAGTATCTTTGCAAGCTCTCATACTGCATCTGACCATGCTCTCTGATAATATCTAAAGGCATCTTTGGCTCTCTGCTGACGGAGCTTTGGGGGATACCCATGGCCGAAGCCAAAAAGCTTCCTGCATTGGGTCTGTGGGCCCTGTCCAATAAGTGCTTGTTTTCTTCTCTCCAGCGTTGACGCAACTTGGCCTCACGAGCAGAGTACTCCTCGACGATGTTAGACTTATCCTCAAAAGAGCTAAGAACTGGTCTGACATCCTTGATAGGTTGTGTTGCCATGTATTCTAACAATGGAATCAATTTGACCAAGGTATCATCGGGCGTGCCATCCCAAGGCTTCAAAGTAATGGCATTCTCAGGGTTCAAGGCCAGGCAGTCTTCATTGATGTCGATTGCAATGGTTTTCTTCAAGTCACGGTTCAAAAGGTTCAAGTCTTTGATCAATTTACCATCCTTATAACGGCATGCTTCTCTGAACAAGGCATACTGGATGTATGCTCTCAACGGATCCAATTTCGCCACGGTTTTCTCGGAATACATTTGGTACTCAGATCCAAATATAACTATTTCGTAGTACTGCGATAAGTATCCCAAGAAGTAGTCCAAACCGGGTCTCTTCGCGGTTCTCCATCCATTTTTGGCGTCCCACGAGGAATGGATCAAAAGGTCGTCCAAGGTTAAAACTAAGGTCAATGGACGGCGGTATGCTTCTGGAGGTGGAGGTGGTAATAAGTTCTCAAAAGCAGGTTCACTGAAAAATGTGAAAAGAGACGAAATTCTCTTGTTCAATCTTCCGTACATAAGTTGTGGAGTGAAGCCATTCTCAATACCTTGGCCCTCGACAGCTTTTTGTTCATCTTCAGAATCCCAATCTCTACACATGTATCCCACACCAGCAAATCCTCCGAACAAGGATGCGGTGTAGAACCAGTTAGCATACTTCTCTCGTTGTCTGTCCTTGGAAGTTTGGGCACGACGTCTTCTGCGAGCACTTCTATCGGTGTTCTCACTTTTATCCTGAGATTCCTCCGTGTTTTTTTTGTCGCTTTCTGCTTCCTCGAAACCCGCACGGCTTAACATATCGTCTGTCAATATGCTTTGTGGTTTTTCATCTTTTTTCTCGGAGGCCTTTTCGCTGTAGAATCTCTTCGAGGGAATAGAGGTTCTTGAAGTAACACCTATCGATGCAACATATGATGATCTGGCAATGGAAGACGAGCTTCCGATTGCGGCCTTAGTGGCACGTAAAAGAGTTGGAAGCATGTTGAGAGTGCAAGCAATTCTTCTAAGTTTTATTTTTTCATCTTTGCATCTGGGATTTTTTTGCCGATTTTTTAGGTGCCAGCCATGCTCACATCCGTACATTCGCACGTGTTGAAACGGTCCCACACCCAGCCAGTCTTTGACATTGAAATCCGAACTTACATTGATGAATTGAAGGAAAAAAATATCATGTCAAGATGGGCCCCAGTATATAAGCAAGTCGTAAGTCGAAGCTCATATTATTTTCAATGCTCCTTGAAAAAAACTATTAGATGTACGCGGCAGTACTCAATAAAACCCCCAGTGTACAAAAAATCGGGCAATATTTTAGTGAATGCATTAAATTACGTCAAAGATGTGGAAGAGTACCAAGAGGAACTTTCCAAAAGTGCTACTGAAAAGAATTTGGCTGAGCAGTTATTGGATAAAATTGCAGATCAACCAGAGCTACTATATCTAGTTCTGATTTTCCACCGGGAGCTTTCAAAAATTGGCATCACCCCTAAATCCTCAAGAGACTTCACCAAGAAAGAAGTATGGAGATACAGATTGCTATATGCCTTGAAATTGGCGAAGATACATAATATTTTCTGGAGCCAATGTCAATACTTTGATATCTCTCAGAGGGAACATAAGCTTGGCTTTCTGCCTTCTGAAATCGGGGTTTTAGATCCGAAGAACTTTGAATTGGAAGCATACAAAGAATTGCAGCTGGGGTTTTATAAAAAGACTAGTTTCAAAGATATCAAAGTTTTAGGTGTAGGGAACTTTAAATAGTGGGCGTAACAATATAAAAATGAAATCGGGCGCTTTTAGTCGAATTGATTTACTTAGGTTTATATATGCTGCGCAAAAAACTCAAGCAAATACAATATTGCCATTTATGGTTTAGGTATATGCAAGCTCTTGGAAATTTCGGCACTTCCTTGCAAAATGAAAGCAAGCGAAATCACGTGGAACTCAATCACAGAACCCTGGAAGAGCAATCCGCCAGGCAACTTATCCAATATTTTCTCGGAATACACCAAATAAGACATGAATGCAACCCAGGTCAAATTTGAGGGAACGGGCAACCCTTCAAAGTATTGTGATTTACCATGACTATCTTTAGGAATGTTGTTGGTAGAAATATTGAATCTGGCCAATCTGAGCAAACCACACAACACCCAATAGGTCAAGATCAAAACGTCCACAGTAGACCTGAAGCCGATAGAGAAAGCGATGATACCTGGGGATACACTGAAGGAGATTAAGTCGGCCAAGGAATCGAGCTCTTGGCCCATAAGCGAGGATTTGTTCCTTAAACGAGCAACTCTTCCATCGAAGAAGTCAAAGAAAAGACCCAAGCAGATGAAAAAATGAGCCCTTTGAATGTAGTGAGTCTGCCCCGTAAGGGCATATCTCAAACAAGAAATAATCGAGTAAAACCCAGAAAACCCATTCAAAAGCGTAATGAAGTCGGCCATATGAAGGTTTCTCAATAAAGAGAAGTGTCTCGAGTCGCCCAAAAAGTTTTGGTAGTCTTTTGGTTCAGGCCTTGGTAAAGGCTCCTGATTGGAGCTTAATGAGAACAAAGACGAAGATCTTCTAATCGTTGGGTGAGGCGTAATGATTTCCACATCACTCTCTGCATCGGATGCGATGGCAGTATCGTTTTTTCTGAAGCCAGATGAGTAAGAGTCGGACATTTTTTTAAGTCAATTGGTTATAAAATATATTTCTTTTCCGATTGGGGCCCTCTCTTGTTGTCTTTTCAAATATTTTTTAATCCTTTTTTTTTTCTTTCTGATTCCAGAAGTGATGGATTTTAGCGGTGCTTTATGCCGACCGCTGGTCAGTCTGAATGATGAGGCAAAAAAGTGCAGTGCTGCGACTTTGCCAAGCAGGGCCCTCGACTTGCCTTCCTGCAAGAATGGCTAAATTAGCATCCACCTCTGGCTTTTCCAAAAGGTTTTCCATCTATTAAACGTTGCTTCCAATATTTTGTACAAAATCATGTATATGCAAAGATTCTTATACTATTATCTCTACCATTGACCAAAAGATAAAAAAAAACAAAAAAAAACAATGAAACGAAATGAAAAAATAATAGCTACATGCCTGTTTCGTCTTCTGGAGCATGTGAAATTGGCCAGGCTTTTGGGTGACCTTGCCGCGCAAACGTAAGGGCACGCCCACCAAAAATAAGCTCAATTGCTATAAGTCCTTGCACCAGTTTTCGCAACTGACAATAAGCATGACTCCGCTATACTGTAAGCAATGAGCATGTCTACTTAAGTTGACAAAAACAATTTATACGATATAAGTGTATCTAACTATCTCTATATGACTGTATGCGAATATAATAAAAACTTAGAAATGTAGTTCTATTCATTCTCATGATGCAGAACATACACCGAAGGGATCAGAGTCACACTTGCGTCGCTGGGGCGGTGGTCTCCGATCTCATTCACCAAATTCTGATTTCTGTTCAAGAAATGAGAAAGGCCTTGGTTGTTTTGTTCCATTACTGACAACACCGACTCGGATGATGATTGACGGGACAATGATGGTCGATCGGTAGTTGACTTTTCGAGTTGTAAGAGCTGCTGTTGCTGGAACATAATCTCGTTTTGAAGCTTGAGGTAGTTTTCATGTTCCGTCTGGTGATTGATTGGGTTGTCTCCACCGAATTCGCCGACGCGAGGGCTGACAGCCCGTGGTGAGTCTAAATCATGCTCTGATGGGGAGCTCGTACCTCCGGAAGCGAGAGAGCTGCTTCCCAAAGGCAAAGATTGGCCAAATTTATCCTCGAACGGGTTTGCATCTTGTGTGCTTGGTGATTGCAACTTTGGTGTGAAAATGCCAGAAAGACTTGTAGGTTGGATCTTGTTTAGCGATGCATCTCCGGGCAAAATCTTTCCTAGGTTTAAATTCAGAGACGAACCTTGAGAAGCAGAACCAGTATCATTCTTTCCGGTATTCAGCTTGGATTGTTCCAAATCCCTATGGGCCATCTTTGCCTCGATAAATTTAAACCTCTTAATGTGTTGACTTGAGAACTTGAGGAGATCAAATAAATCGGTTGACCATGACTTGAACTCAGTCTCATTTTGACATTTGAAAGTAAACTTTTGGCTCTGGTTTGAGGTCTTGGTCAAAACGAACTTCAAATCTTTCTCTCCACGGACCTGGATTGAGTAATCATTCAAATTGTATGACTTGACAGGTGTGCTTTCATGATCCACAACACCACCAATCTTACCCTTGGACTTCTTCTTAATGGACGCATCGTCTTTTTTATTTTTCTCCCTTTGATCCTCGATCTTGAATTCGTGCAAGTAATTGCAAGTCAAGAGATAGAAGTAAGACACGTAAGACTTTAATACCTTCTGTTTCTTGTACATGTATCCACAACGCAAACACTTACTGTGAACAGAATTTGCGTATGGGATCACAATGTCCTTGAAAGATCTTATTTCCTTTTTGGGCGACTTTGCATCTTCATAGTAAACGTTCAAAAAATTTGGATTATGAACCATAAAGTATTGCCAATCGTAGTCTGGATTTTTAAGCTTGGATTTGAGTGTAACGCCAAGATTGATCAAACAATTTTCTAAAGAGGAAGCATAAACGGCTTCGGAAGAGAGCGACTTGATCAATTTCTCTGTTACCGAATTCAAATCCTTAACAACGTAGTTGAAAAGATCCTTCGATATATTTTGAAGATTCACATACAGGGCGAAAATGTAATTTTCGTGAATTAATTGATTCTTGACTTGATAATCAAGGTCCAACTTCACAAGAAATGGATCATTCAAAGAAATTGCTTCATCTTCATCTTCTGTATCATTCTGGCGTATCACTGGCTGTTGAGATGAATAGCGATTGACCGAATTGACATAGTTGGTAATATTGTTACCAGTTTTGGAAACTTCCTTAATGAGGGTAACATTGGCAAATGATTCGTTTTTCAAAGAAGTCTTGATCTCCTTTATCTTGATTCCGATATTTTTATGCAAGCCTTCAAGCTTTGGGATAAGCTTCTGGGAAATTTCACGGCACAACTTAGCTTGCGCGGAATAAGTACTAAAGTGGTCCTTAACGAGAGCGGCGCCCATATTTGTGAATACCGAGTCGGGGGGGAAGAAAGAAGGATCTAGGGACACATCGGATTTTGGAACCAAGTTTGCAGCCAGAATAGATGGGTTTGTGGCCTGAGGTGCACCTGGTTTCGTGCCTTGTCCTTTGTTGGGGTTGGGGTTTTTTCCTTGACCTGGCGCAACAAAGGCTGAGGCGTCAGATATCAAATTGGAGAAGCTCCCCGTCTTTCTATGCGCAAATGTCAGATTCTTCAAGAATGAGGAAGACTTTGTTTTTGGTAAGTTGGGGCGGTTTTGATCCTTCAACACCGCTGAGGTGTTTTGGGCTCCCAACTGCTTATTCTGCTCTGATTTGGGGGAGCTAGTAGGCGAAGGAAGATGCTGCTCCACGTTTGAAAGGCACTTGTAAGGTAAGTCCTTGAAACCTGGGAATTGAATGCTACCTATTAGCTGGAGGTTCAAGTTCAGTTCAAATTCCTTAGCCATCAACAAATCCTTCAAGTAGGCAATCAAAGAAGAAACAAAATGCTTCCATAACTTGAAGTAGGCAACAAGGTACGTGATCGGCTTCGAGTCATGTGGAGGCACATTGATATAAAATGGGCTTCTTTTGTCTGAAGCCGGTAAAATGAAATCGTTAGACATGGTCAAATCGATGAAAGACTCTTGATTAAATGAGGCTCAGCCACGTTGACGACAATGTTTAATAGACTAAATATACCGTTGGTACCTAAATATAGGATCAATGAAGAATATATTGGGTGATTTTAAATTTGAATCAAGTCCTGAGGTGAAAATCCCTGGCAATTTGAAGTCTATAAAAAAAAATAGGAGTCCACCTTGGCGGAGAGATCGGTAATCCCGGGGAAAGCAGCCGATCCGCGAATGCAAAAATGACCTCACTGATCGGGCCAAAATGCCAAGTTTAAATGCAGAGGTATGACGTTAGTGCCTGGCCGTATGCACCCTATTTTTGTTGATCTCAGTGTTCCAAAATCGTTGATTATTGGAGAAGAGCTCCGGGATAATTAAAGTTTTCTACAGAGGGTGAAAGTGCCTCTTAAGAAGAAAACTGAATATCGTTGATTGCTTAATTCACACATCTTTGCATTGCTCATCCACGTTAGGGGCGCGCCGCAGGGGGGAGGCGGAGAAAACAGGAGAATTCCGCGCAGCCACGAAGCGCGGATGCTGTGGGTCTAGAATTCTCGCAGGCACAGTGAAGGCAGACGTCAAGAAAAAATTGACATGCCTCTGGAGCTGAAGCAAGGGAGAATATAGGCGAGCAAATAACAACCCCTGTAGAAAGGAAGTATGCTTTGATATAAAACGATTGATCAGGTAGTGTTCTTTTTTTTTTTACTTTGTTTCACGATTTGGTTGTGTTACACTCCAAGAAAACTCATCGAAAAACAGAAAAAAAAATGAGAAGATTTGAAATCATGCTCTTAGAGGTCTCATGGGATAGCTAAATGCCTTGTCTGCAAAATTCTCGAAGTGGAGATGTCGGATGCAAAACTCGATTTATTTTTAGAAGGAAAGTTGAAAAGTTCAATTGCTCCATTAAAAGCCGGTAAAGACCGGCGATTTTTTTTCTTTCTTTCTTTTTTTTTTTTTGGACACGGCGGCAGAGATAACCCGCTTGTAAATGCAGTTCCGGTAAGGGCCCTGTAAATTTATGCCTGGACAATAAAAATGTGATTCTATTATTATTCCTTCAGATTGATTTACATCATTATACGCCCGATTTAATCTTATTTTATTAACTTAAGCTCTCGATTCTAAGAAGGCTTTTTTTTTTTTTTTTTTTTTTTTCAATTTTTAATGCGCTTCTTTCACCTCATTGCTTTTTTACCAGCTCCAAATATCTTCTCTTCAACTATGTTTGCTATTTGGTGGCTCCTTTGGTGCATAATTATTTTAGGCGCGACAAATAACAACGTCCCCTTTTCGGGCGGGCGTTTATACACATTTCTTTTTCCCTTTCCTTTCTCTTAACCTCCCGGATTTACAGAATTGAAGCCCGTTATTGGAAAACTCTTGTTTTGTATGAAATTGGGTTCTTGTCTCGGTTAAGTGCATTTCACAATTGTGTTCTTGTGTTACAGCTTAGCTGTTTTTCGAGAGCTTTTGAATTGATATACATCAAGAGTTCATTCCAAATTTTAATTTCTTCTCCTTATTGTGGATCCACTCCTCATGACAGCGTGTAATATTGTAGGAAAGTCGTGCAACCTGATCCATCTAATCCAATGTCAGGATTGCACCTCAGTCCAGGGGTTAGACTGCGCCTGCACATTTGTGTTACAAAACTGTGCGCAGTCTAGTTCGCTCCGCTTTAGCTGCACTTCATCGTAAACCATGAGCGTCAATGATGTAATAATGAAGCTATTTCATTGTCGCGAGAGAAACAATATAAGCGAATCAAAACATCAACATTGATTAGTATAAATTCTCTGCTAAGTAAATTTTAGTACAATTTTGTAATGCAGATAAATACAGCAAAATCCAATGACACACAAGTAGTATCACCTTATAGAAACAAACTATTGGTATTATCACCATTTTCTCCACTTGCGGTCTTTGAAAGAGTCTCGGTCTTTGATAGAGGTGCATAGCATCTGCCAGTCCTTTTGTGGGGTGTCGATCCATGAACGTACGTGCTTCCCGCATATTTGGCTCTTCTTTTTTTTGTTTTTGCTTTACAATTGAACCTATAAGTACCGTGGACAAACTATAGTAAAGACTTTGAGGTGTTTTTTTTTGCGCTTCATTGAGAGAAAAATAGTCAAAAATGTCTAGTTTTTACATTTGAATGGATGTGAAATAGCCTATTTGAGTTACATGCGTGAATTCTGCAGAGGTCATATCTCACCCATTGTCCTTCTTTTTACGCATGCCTAGAAGCACTTTCGACTCGTACGGCACCATGTGCTTGTGTTTCCTTTTTCAAGCATCCTAAAGGCACCTGATTCGCTTATCATGTGCTGCAGGATTCTTTGGTTACTTCTCGTCTCCACCCCACTCCCATTGTTGCACTTATTGATCATGGCGTCGAGAGCCTGGTCGCACGGTAGATTTGCTATGCGTCAGCTCGGTTAGGCAATTATAATACCTTGGACATCCTTGATTTCAGAATTATCCAGCGCTATGATTTTTAATTTTGTTAATAATATTCTGCTTCAGGAGCCTCTGTCTATATGCTTTAATAGCACGTGGCAAGCCGTCATTCTACTCGTTTTTTGCTGCGTCACGGTCGAAGGCACTTTTTTTAATCTAAATTTTTGGAAAATTTGAAAAATGTTTCACACAAGTCTGCTGTCTGATTTACAGTGCCACTCTCTGAGGAGTAGTTCAGGAATCAAAACAGGATCTCCGGATTGCTTTAATCACCTGAGTCCGGAGCAAACGTTTCTAAGTCCTCATTACAGATATTTGATTCCTGAAAGCCATGATACATATGAGCCCGTTCATGAGTTTATCAACACTTCAGAAAATTGCTACTTCAATCAGGTCACAAATCAAAATCCGTACTTAGTACACGAAAGTGTTCTCAAGACCATTCGAATGGAATTTGCATTGGAGGACTCATATAAATCACTTCTTCCGCGGAGAACCGATCAAATTCGAATCCGAAAAAGAAGAAAACCCCAAGAATGTGATTGGAAGCCGGAGTCGGTTTACAAAATTTACGTTGAGTGTAAACCCGACTTTTTCGAAAAGACAGATTATCAAGATCGTATTCCTCATAGATCATGTTTCGGCAAAATCAACATGAGAATTCCAAGGGCTTGGAGTCGAAAGCCTAATAAATCAAAGAAGCGCAAAATGTCCTCTTCTTCTGAGTCCGAGGCACACTTTAGCCACGTTAAAGCTGATCATGTAACATACGAAGATTTGGTTGCACCATCAGAAACAAACAGTGCCATCCACGGAAATTTGGATGAAGTCTTCTCATTTGATTTTATGTTCGGACAGCCTGCCTTTCGAGCGAGAGAAGATATCTCTTCAAGCTCAACCCCCATTTATACCCTGTGAGACTCGTCGAAATGCCAATAACTCTATGGCATGGGACCAACACGGCAATTTTATTCGCACCGCATGCTCGCCCGATTTGTCTAGCAGCGCCAACTCTTCCTAAACGCCGTGCGATCTCAGAATATGTTGTGGTTTCTCCAAATGCGACCTGTGTAATCAAGAATTTCCAAACTTCTTTTTGCAAACTTGTTCCGAAAATAAACTTAAGCACGAGCAGCTCTTTGAATTGATCATCACTTGGCTCTTTTAAAATTTTGAAGACGCATTCGAGAGTTGTTGCAACTCTCTCCGTCTTTGTTTCTTGTCTTCCAGGAAATAGTTCATAGTCTGTGGCCCGCCTGAATTCTCGTCTGACTTCATCAACAAGCCGATGCCATTTGCCAAGAGCTAGGTAGTATACTGCCCCGGAATCGTCCAAAACTATCAATGCCTCCGAAAGACTCAGATTTATGTACCAATAGTGTAATTTATGCATTGTTGCACAAAATAGAAATTAAAAAAAAAAAAAAAAGTAAGAAGTACGCGTCAATTCTATACCGCGCGACAGTAAAGAACTTTGTTTGAATTTATGGGAAGCGAAATCGCGGCTTTTTGATGCGAGCGATGTGATGATTACAAAATTGGACGAGCATCCAGTAAAATGTCTTAAGATAGAGAGGAATGAATATTACTAATGCAATTTAATCATAGAAGCCTTGCAAGAAAAGATGTTTAGGATCTATGGAGATCAAAAGTACCTCTTCAAATACATAATAGAGAGATAAGCGCAAGGTCTGTGTTGGTGTGTGGTTGGCTAGTAAAGTTAGTGATTGTAATTCATTGATTAAGTAAAACACTTCATGTGGTGTTAGTTGATTTCATATGCGGCCTGAAAGGCTTTGGTCATGACAATAACGCATATTATATAATCATTGTGTTTTTTACTAAAGTAACATACCGTTTGGAACAAGTATAGCCAAAGAATAAGACGTGTTGAAGTTTGAAAATTTTTTACCTCACTCGATCCGCAATTTATAATTTTGGGTATTCGCACTACGCACTGTACCCGACTGCAACTAGATTAAAAAACGCGCATTGTGGTTAGCTGAAATTATTGATTCGCCGGAATTGAGTGTTTTGCTCCATTAATTCAACCAGTGAAAGGAAAAAAGTCGCTATTGGAGAAAAAAAAAGATTAACAGTTTTCCAGATACTAATTTGAAAGCTAATGATTACTAATATTATTTTCATTTCTAAATGTTAACATGATCCCTTAGTGATTTTTCAGATTATATTCTTTGGAAAAATTGTAGACTGTAGACCTTCTTTTCATCTCAGCATCTGAAAAACATGATGAAGAATAAGTTTTTAAAGTCTTTAGTAATAGCTTTGATGAATGATTCTTAGGGCTCCTATTCTAGTATTTTTTTATAATTGAAAATACGGACAAATAATCCAGTTCTACAGGTCATCTCCTGAAAGCAAAAGGTTTGATCCTGACTCTTTTTTTTTCATTTTTTTTTTCTTCTTGGCAGCAATTTAATGTTGGCGAATAGCCTTAGAAAGCTGGTGTGCCCAATCGTGAAGCAAATATAATTTGTCTCGTGTCTCTTCATCTTTGCTGGTTTTATCAGGGGCCACAGCATAATTAATAGATGAGCCAAGTATTCCCGTATTTGTATTCGCGAGCGCCTCATCATTTTCTTCACTGTGATTGAGCTTCTCTTCACTTTCCTCTCGTTGCTCTAGGATTACCTGATCTTTTTGAGATGAGACACCGATCTTCTTCTTCGGAATGGCACTTTTCATGTAATTTAGCCACTCCTCTTGGTCTGGTGTAGTGTCTATTTGAAGTGCAGAGGCACCAAAAAGTGTTTCAAAAACATTTGAGCAATTTTCTCGACTCTGAGGAAGTTGATCCTCTTCTAAGAGGGCATTGAGTGACACTGCATCATCGTAGCCATCGCCCACTTTGACGGCCGAAGAACAATCACCGGTTGATGGTTGCCAAGGCCCGACGAAAGATAGTCTATAGAGGCACCGGGCATTCTTTCTGATCTTTTTTTCATCGACTGTACTCAAAAATATGCTCTTTCCCTTCCCGGTACCGAAATCCACAAACCGTTTGGCGAAATTGATCCTGAAGTTTGAAAGCATTCCGCTGTTCGCCATTTCCACGAGTAACTGTTCTAGATCATCGTCGCTTTTCAAACACAACCTGTCAATCACAAAATCGAATCGCAATGTGCGATAGGCCTTAGCGTAGTTCAGTAGCATTTTGACCTTAAGATTGTTGATGATCAACATGTGCGATGCAACAAATAGAGGGTCTTCTGATAGGGGGTCTTGAGACTGTTTCATTCTAGTCTCTATTTCAATGAATTCATTCAAGTCTAGTTTTTCATATGCTTCAACCAAGTCTATGAGATTTCCGTACTCGGGAAGTTGAGCATATGATTGAGTTTCCTGAGACTCAAAGGGGTTTACTTCACTTTCGACCAAAAGGCAACAAATGATGAGATATTTAAGAACTTTATTTTTAGACGAGGAGCCTGCCTCATCATAATTCTTAAAGCATTCATAAAAATCTACCCGCGCTTTGTCGTAATTCCCCTTGAAGAATTGAACAGTAGCACCGCACTCTCTTATTACCCCCATCACTTGTGGGTGTGTGATTGCGGGTGATACTTCTAGACTTCTGCAATAGAGTGTGCTTAATTTGACAGGGTCTCTTGAGGTCCTCATTGTAAAAGCGATTTCCGCTGCAATAATTTCTAAAGCATAAGAATTTTTGGTCAGCTCGGATACCTTCCCTAGTCTCTCATTGATCAGATCGATAAGCTCGTTGCATGCACTCAAATCATCCGATTCAAGAAGATTGTTGAGTCGGTTAATATTGATTTTGAGCCATAGTCTATGACCAGAAGATCCAGACAGAATGAAATCCTGGAGATGATTTACAACCACGTCAAAAAGATTCTTCACAAAAGTATGGTTGGAGCAGGCAGAGTATCTGGTAAGGATCTTGCTGATTGACTCTTCAGCGTAGTTTCCATTAAGATATGGTAGCATAAGCATTAGTTGCTCGATGTTTTTCAAGACAAGTTCGTAAACTTGCTGCCGATAATGAATTTTGGCAAGCTGTTTATGAGCTTTGAAAATCCATTCTGAATCCATTTTTGCATTCGCCAGATCAATCAAGAACTTGAATTTTGCTGTTGCTTCTTCCAAAGAGTCCTCTTTCAACCCTTTTGCGTAATAATACTGGTTTTCCTGTCTGGTTAGTAATAGTCAAAAAGACATTCCATGGCTTTACGTAGCTTACATACGGGTGATTCTCCTTCGGATGTTTGATTTTGACTATCTACATCTTCATCATCATCTTCAAATTCAAATTCATAAGACTCTTCAGAAAGATATTCTTCCTCGTCAGACATGGCAAAATGGCGTACAATTAAGGGAGAAGTGGAACTAAATAATATGACAACAGAATTGACAATTGTGTGTATTTGGTTCTATGCAGGATATTTCAATTGAAGTCTGGGTACTTGTGCAATAATCTATATATTCTGGTAAAGCTTTTCGATTAGAGCATATCTACTTAGTTTTAAGCACCTCTAAAGCATTCATTGTTTTTAACAGTTTTTATATTTATTTTAAATCCCGGAAGAATTGTACAAACCGTCATCTATGAAGAGAACTTCTTATCAGCTTGCAATTTCATAATCTAAATCAATAATAAAAGCACTAGTTGGTGATCCAAATTACAAGGACTGGGCTAGACGTCAAAAAGACTAAATAAATCTTGTTTTCTGCGTTGGACCTGTGAACTTTTTTTAAAGAAGCAAATCGTATTACAGGAAAAATCTATATATAACTTTTTTTTTT